>CAMOHE010039578.1:0-37146 GCA_946598075.1 Artocarpus hirsutus
AAGCCTAAATTAAAGTGATATAATTAAAATAAAGTTAAAAGGCTTTATTGGGTATTAAAAATAATGTATGGGTTATTTTATAAATATTATATGTGTAGATACCAATTTGTAATTTCTAGATTTTATGATGGGCGAAACTAGAAATACACTAAAATAACAAAAGTTATTTATTCTGGTTATGGTCCCCAATTCAGACGTACGTTTCATTCTTCTTGTTTTCTCTGAAATCCTATCTTCTTAGAAAATAATAAGGAGTACGTATTGGATTGGAAGGCAATAACCCACAACAATCCAAGATCATGAATTCAGGTACGCTTCCGCAATTTGGTATAATTCTTCTCAATAATTTGACATGAACGATCCTGTCTGAATTCTGGTTTAATCTGGTTCTATCAAGTGGAGCTCGACTATGGCAGAGCTCATGGAGGAGAATAAGCCCGGCGAGATTCATCCCAGCGCTCTACAATAGCAGCGCTCATGGAGGAGACGAAGCCCATCGGTCATGGCACCCTCTCTCCGATGGACCGATTTATTTTTTTATTTTTTTCTGATGAATGTAAAATAATTGTGTGTGAGAGATAGTCTGTGTTTGTTTTCATTATCCTTTATTTGTTTCTATTATTAGATTTTGATCCAATAGTATTGAGCCAGTCTCTACTGGCGGAGAAAAATGGTGTTCCCTGCAGTAGAATTTCCTTTTTTTTCTTTCTTTCCTTTTTGTTTTTCGTATATATATTTGTCGTGTTTATGGATACATGTTACTAGATTTCAGTTTTTGTCTCATGAGCTTTGCCCGCCAACTAATACTAAATATCTTAAAATACAAACCTTTAAAGAGAGTATAACTGATTGCTTTTGCCAATTTATCAGTATTAATCAACAGGCGTGAAACATTTTCTATTCAAAATATCAAAAAGAATTAGATAACAGTTATGACACGTGAATAAAACATTTGAAAAACAATACACTGCTTAAGGACTTGTTTGGCACATCGTATTGTATTGTATTACATTGTATTTTTTGTATATAATATAATACAATACAATACAATACAATATAATATAATATAATATAATATGGTGTATCAAAACATGTCTTATCATCACTAAATACTTGGAAATACTGAACACAGGAGCTAACTTCACTATTTTCTTAGGCAACCAAAAAAAACAAGGTACAACTATTTGGCGTCAACAACTTGGCTATAGGACACAAGAGAGGAAGCCAAAAAGCCAACCATATTATAGTGAAAAGGAAAGGAATTAGATGAGGTTTATAAGTGAAATGCTATGCTGATTATCACCAACATACGAGTGTTTACGACCACTTATCCGTTTGAGCATAGCTTCTCTCTTCCGAAACGACTCAAGAAATAATAACAGGAATCAAGAGTCTTGCTGCTATATATGCAGTGTTCTTAACATAGCTCTTACCGAACGACGAACGATTTACTCCATACGCAATATACCTTCTCTGTTCTTAACATAGGAATCAAGAGTGTTGCTGCGATGTCGTGTTCTTAGCATATGACAAACAATTTCACTCTCCTATCTTTTCCCTTCTTATAGTGCTTTTTTCTTGTTAATTGGATGGTGGGATACAAGTGCCGTGTAGATATATGAAAGAAAAATCCTTCATCCCTAAAACCTTAGTACTCAGAAAGTTGTAGGTCTTAGACTAATATATGGTGTATTTTTTAAAATAAGTCTTATTGTTTTGCTAATAGTAAGATTATAACCTCATAAAATTAAATAAGATTGCTCTATATATTCTAGGTGCGTTTATTTTAGTGGCTAAAACAAAGATACTTTCTTGCATATCTGGTTCATTTTGGTTGCTTAAGCTAAATATTAATTTATTTTTATTTTTTTTAAAGGCTAAACTTTTTAAGCTATCACTTTCTTAAAAAATGATTCTAAACTATTATCAGATTAATCGTACATCAAACTAGTGCGAATTTATAAGACCTGCTGACCGCATGAAAAAGACGTATTTGAAATTTCAAAAAAAAAAAAAAAAAAAAGGAAAAAAGAAACCCCACATGCAAATCAGTTAAAAGCCTCCCACACTCTCTGTGTCAATCGAGTTTCACTGTCTCTCTCTCTCTCTCTCAAAAATCATAGATAATCATATTGCATTGAAACTGTTACGAAATTAATGCGATAGGAACAAAGAACAAAAACACATAAAATTTACATGAAAACTCAAAATGAAAAAAACCACAGGTAGAAGAGAAGAAAATCATTAAACTCGTGAAGATTACAACGGAGGCGCTAAGGAGGCTCAAAAATCGGTAAAAACAAGCCCTAACGTAATACATCATATAAATAGGTATAGACAAATACCTATGGGTTACAAATATAAACTAAACGGCCTAACAATGACGGTCCGTACCACAGGGGCGGAGCCCTCGCACCCCCTGCGAGGTCAGTGGTGGGCTATGGGATCGGGCCTCCACTACCACCACAGATCTCATGAAAAATCTCACTTTTATTTTTTATTGTAATTTATCACACCGCGAGCTTTTTAGATTAGACCAAACTGAATTCGGGTCACCATACTCTAATAGAAACCTCAGTTTCGTTTTCCACCCAAGAAACAAAGACGTCAACTTCTTCCATATCGGAAAGGAACAATAATCAAACACGTGGAAGTTAAAGAAAACCAAAACAATAAGAGTATGAGTAAGGAGGGCGACGAACAGAGATGTCCACGACGGGGTCCATACGGTAAACCATGTGAGGCGTGCAGATATCGACGCAGAAAGTGCAAACCGGACTGTCTTTCAAAGCCCTACTTCCCATCCGGGAACGAATTCAAAGCCAAGTTCACTGCGGTCGACTAGCTCTTCGGCCACAGAGAATTTGAAAAGAAACTACTCGCGAAAAGCCAAAAAGAGAGAGATAATGCCGCTCGAACCATGATCACTCGAGCCCTCCTTGCCCGCGCCGAAGACTCCACTCTCGGCCTTGCCGGAGACATGGATAAATTGATCGGCGAAGTCATCGCCTTCCAGGTCGAATTCGAATATCTCAACGACCTACTCGAGCAGCTTCACGCTAACGAATCCTTCAAGGCGACTTTTGAAGATCTTCAAGCTGTTATAAGAATTCGTCCAGAATTAAGTCTGCATCCTCCTACTATTCAGCTGCAACAGCAGGATCTTCAAGATGGTAATCATCAAAAGGATCGTCCAGCGGAGGTTAACGGTCCGGCGATGGAATCTTCGGAGTCGCCTTCACCATTTCCATTGGTTCGAAAACAATATTGATTAATTCAGAGTTTTTTTTTTTTTTCCTCTTTCCTTTCCTGGGCGTGCTTTATTTTATTTTGCTAAACTTTAAAACTGACTACTTGTTGGTTTTATAAGTTATTATGTGAGAATGCATGATTTATTTTGCCATTTGTTCCACTCTTTTTTTTTTCTTTCATTTTGATCTTTATTGCTAGACTCCCTGCAACTGATTCGAATCTTGTGTTGTTCTTAATGATCAGTTATAAGAAAATGCGAACTAAATCGAGCTGGAGCTATAGAAATACATGAAGGGTTGCTGATTCACTGTTTTTGGTCTCTGACAAATTCAATTCATTCGAAGAGAAGAAAAGAAAAGAAAAGAAAAAAAAAAAAAGAAAGAAGAAGAACACAACAAATGGTAAGTTAGAGATCTGATTATAAGGATTTTTCTTTTTTTTTTTTCTATGCATGATACATGTCACGTCCCAAAATCCGTAAGGTGACGTGACAGATTAATTCGGTTAAATAATTTAAATTTTTAATAAAAACCGTCATTTTAAAAGATATTAAGTTAATTATAAGAATGTAGGATATTTAAAACTTTTTAAGATATTTGTTAAAATATGTAGAATATTTAAAACTTTTTAAGATATTTGTTAAAATATGGAAGCAAGCAAAGCGAATTAAAATATTAAATAAACAAACACTATTGGATCCCACCGGACTTACAGTCGAGCTCACATACGGTATTAACAATATTAAATATATAACCATAGTCCAAATAAAAGGGAAATAAATTAAATATTACATGCCTTGTTTATAAATCACCACAAAAAAAACTACATTTAACGACTTATTATTTACGACATGTAGTTTTTGAATGTCGTTGAAAAATGCATACAACGACATCTCTAACAAGCATGTTGTTAATAAAATTTGAAAAAATAATCAACGACATCTATATAAATGCCGTATTAAAGGTCTTCTTTTAACGACAATATTTAGTGTCGTTAAATTATTTAACGACAAATAGGAGATGTCGTCAAAGCGTTGGAGATTCCACGACACCCCTTGTAGACGACATCTTGACCAATATCGTCTATAAGGGGTGTCGTGGAATCTTCAAGGCTTTGACGACATCTCTTACTTATTGTTAAATAATTTAACGACACTAAACTATTGTTGTTAAAAGGAGACCTTTAATACAACATCTATATAGATGTCGTTAATTATTGTTTCAAATGTAATTAATGACATCTTTGTTGAAGATGTCGTTGTATATACTTTTTAACAACATTCAAAAACTATATGTCGTAAATAATATGTCGTTAAATGTAGTTTTTCTTATAGCGAATAAATACCCTAGATAACGATGTCCTAATCCTGCAGTTTCTTTCCGGTTCTATAGTCTTCCTTAAGCTAGATTCCATCTCGAAGGGGGAAAGGTTTTTAAACAAGAAAAATATGAGCAAAAGTCTCAGTAGGACTAAACTTTTGAAAACATTTGATTTAAACATATAATTCATTTTTAAACAAAAGCAATAAAACAAGATAAATAATTAATCAAATAACTAACTAAAAATCATTTAATTTATTTATACTGTTTAATCATTTATTCATCCATAGACAGTCTCATTATCATGTTTTCGGCAAAGCCATATAAAATACCACTGAAGTGGCTCAGCTGGGTTTCAGGACCTGCCCCCAAGGTCGCATTCTCCACAACCCAATCTCTATATATGGCATCGTGCTCTATTTTATCATTCCAAACGATACTAACTGACACATCTAGTGTTATATCATTATCATGTCTAATTTACCAGATATTCTTATTACATTCTTTATGATCATTCATCATTTAGCCAATAATGAAAATAAGTAATAAACTTCATTTCTTGAAGACATTTGAAAGGAAATGCTTTGTGGCCAAAACCCTTTAAAAACATGGCTACCAAAGGAGAAAGGGTAGAAGTCCTATCTCGATATCTCATACCAACGTTTAACACCGCAGTCCCGATCCGCTATACGTTAGCTCCATGGAACCACGAACAACCTTAAATAGAAACTAAGTTTATTAATATTTAGCACGAACAACCTTAAATAGAAACTAAGTTTATTAATATTTAGCTTAAGGTATTCTACATCCCTAAGCTATTTATGGTGTCTTAGTATGCCTTTAAAGTTCATAAAATCATACCATGAGTTAAAAATCTTGACCTAGGTTTTAAACGGTAAAAATGAACAAAAAGAATCATTTTTCATGAGGTCCGATCGGCCTGTCAAACTTTACAGTTTGACCTATTGACCATCCAGGACTGGCCTGCCGAATTGGCTTGGGGTTAGCTTGCCGACCAAATGAATCCGGCCTGCCGAACCTATGAATCCGGCTTGCTGAACATTAAGTTTGGCCTACCAAACTGATAAAATGTGGGAGTTTTGAGACTTTAATTCTTAGCCTCCTCAAGCCCAAAAATCAATTCTAAACTTGTTTTTCAAGTCCCAAAGCGTTTATAACATTCATAAATGATAGAAAAACACGCGAGAATACATTTAAACACATTTAGGTAAGATTTACATAGAAAGTTTCAAGGAAATCCAAAAATGGAGAAAAGAGAAAAACTTGATTTAATCTAAATTTCGTGAAATCAAGCCTAGATTTTAGATGCTTTGAGCTCTACTAACTTAGATTAAGGTTTTCTAAGCTCAAGAAACTTGGGTCATAACATTTCAAAGAAATTGAAAATTTTGGGATAAAAGTTTGAAATTGAAAATCAAAGAAACTAACATCGAATCTAAGCTTTAAAATAGTTTTATGGCAGCCCAATTGTGCTCCTAGGCCCTCAATCCAGCTAAGATTTGAAGCTTGAACTCAAAATTTTGAAATCAAATAACGAGACAGAGAAGAGAGAGGAGCTGCATGAGAGAGAGGGACAGGAAGAGAGAAAGAGAGTCTGAGAGAGTGAGGGAGAGTGAGAGTGAGAGAGAAGAATAAATAGAGAGGGGAAGAGCAGTTTTGCAGAGTAAAACCATGTTCCCAACATATGGTTTTGTAATTGAAACGTATCGGGTATTTAATAAATTGTTTTGTTTTAAAATTCAAAAAACATATAAAAATAATTAAACGTTGGATAAATTTAAAATACTATAAAATACTTAAATTAAGTCTAAATTTACATCAAGACATACTAATCCATTGTTTAAACACTAATTATACTTAATTAAATTTTTGGGAGCTACAATACATTATACCTGTAAATCGGTTTATATTTAAGTAGTTATCTCTGTCTTGTAGATATTAGAGATTGAAATCAATGATATAACAAAATACATCTTTTCCTTTTTCAATTTCTATCAACTAGCAGGTGTGGCACTTAACTCGCAAATATCTAATACTTTTGAAACTATTATGTTTTGTAATGTTACTTTAATGCCATGAAATGAAAAAAACAAAAACAAAAACAAAAACAAAATTGAACTTCGTGATATTAATATATTCAGCAAGTATTTTTTGCTTCATAGTTAAGGACAAGCAGACAAGTATTTATACTTTTTTTTTCCCTTTCTTTTTTACAATTTAAAGCGATTTGTGAACATCCAGATTCGCATTCAATTTATAATTTCTTTACATATTTGGTATCTGATTGTTTTCAACTCTAGTCCGATGCACTCTTCATATTCCCTTTCTGCCTTTCATTTCTCCATTTCCGTTGTCCTTTAGCTGTTGAAACATCAATTATTTGTTGTTTCATCTGTGTTGATGGGCAAAAAGTCATCTAATAAGAATCTCTCAAATTTATCACCAAACTAATCACTCACGAATAAAGTAATTAAGGCAGTAAAGTAAATAATGACAAGAATTTGAATTGTGCATGGTTCTTATCAATTTTACGTCGCTTATCCTTTCTGCTGTTTGTCTTTTATTGCAGTTTTCTCGCCTTTCTTGACCTTTCCCTTTTATTGTCGTTTATTCACCCCTGTGGCCGTTTTGTTGTAGTTTCTTTACTTTTGATATCGTTTTATTTTATTGTCGTTTATTAACAGTTTTTTTGTAGTTATACAATACTATCTTTTCGGTTATCAATTTTTTTCTTTTTCTCTTTCACTTCCCCCAACAAAACATCTTTAAAATGTGAACCTTTAAAGAGAGCATAACTGCTTTCTTTTGCCAAATTATTAGAGTTTATCAATAGGTGTGACACATTTTCTTTTCGAAATATCAAAAATTAGATAACAATTATGACATGTGAATGAATACTAGGAAATCGACAGAACACAGAGGCCAAATCTACAATTTTCTTAGGCGCGCACGCACATATATATACATACATATATATACATACATATATATATATGTAACATTTCCTCTAAATAAACACCCAAAAATCTGCTTGGACTCAATATTATAAGGTAAATCGAAGATTCGCCGCATAAAGCACACTACAAATTTGTTGCAACATCGGACGCCCGTCAATGTAGTTAAAAATCCTTCCCTGAGGTCCGGGGAGGCGAATATTTTGGAAGATGTCAGAAACATCTTTGTTGAAGCTCGATATATATGGTCCAGTTTGCTATACACCACATAATAGGAATTGTAACACGATAGCTAGTCATGTTCTTATGTTTCTTTGTTAATGCTTTATGGGTTAATGGTTTACTTACTTTGTACGCAACAATTACTTAAAAAAAAAAATTGTTGCAACATTTACAATTTCCAGTGTGGCAACTAGCAATAAAGACAGAATGCCATCTGCCTTGATCATTGTGTACTTTGCTGTCAACAACTTGGATGCAGGGAATGTTACGAAAATAATGTGAGGGAAACAAAGAACCAAAACACATAGATTTACGTGAAAATTTAAAACGAGAAAAAACCATGAGTTAGAGGAGAAGAAAATTACTTAACTTGAAAAAATTATAAGATAAAAGTGATTAGGAAGACTACAACAATAATATTGAAACCCTAACGCAATACATTATATATATAGATATACACAATAACCTATAGGCCCAAAACATAAACTAAATGGCCCAAAATACAAAGGTTCGTACCCCAGCAAAATATTTTACATTTGTTCTTTCACCACAATTTTCACACAACAAGTTTTTGGGTCGGACCAAACTGAATTTGATTCACCATCCTTTAACAGGTAACCGGGTTTATAAGAGCCAAAAAGCTTACCATGTTATAATGAAAAGGGAAAGGAATAGGATATCATAAGGGAAATGCTTTGCTAATTATCATCAAGATGCGAGTTTTAAGTGTTTTGGACCAACACCATTGAAGCATAGCTTCTCTAAAAAAAAACGACTTGAGAAATATTAGGAATCAAGAGTCTTGCTGCTATGCCGTGTTCTTAACATAGCTCTTACCATACGACAAACAATTCACTCCATACGCAATATACTTTCTCTCTATTTTTTTTTTTATCAAATCAGACGGATATTTGCCGGCAGATACTTTGTTTGGTTCCTACCAGAGAAATTTCTATTTTTATAGGGGAAAATTATTTTTAAGGTATCACTTTCTTGTAAAATGATTCCGAGCCATGCCTGTCATTAGAGGGATTAATCTTATATCAAAGTAGTGAGATATTATGTGATCGGCTGACCACATGCAAAAACGACGTATTTGAAGTTGCATTCTTTCTCCTTTTCAAAATGGAGAAATTAAAAACATTTTCTCCTTTAATTGAATAAAAAAGCACACCTATAAACCCGTTTCTAACTTTCACAAAATCATAATCACGCAAAAAAACTCAAATCAGTTAAAAGTCTCTCCCTCTCCCACTCCCTCATTCCATCACTTTCACTTTCACTCACATTCACTCTCTCTCTCTCTCTCTCTCTCTCTCTCTATATATATATATATATATATATATATTCCAGTTTTGTTTTCCACCCAAGAAAACCAAGAAGTACTACAGAAAGAAAGGCGTCAACTTTTCTCGTACAATCCAAGACACAACAATGAAGAAGGGGGGCGACAATCAGAAACCTCCACACGGAGGGCGAGTGTGTTGCTTGTGCGGATACCGAGGCCAGGCAGTATGCGATTCCGGCTGTCCTCTCGCTCCTTATTTCCCGCCCGGCACCGAAGCCAATCTCAACGCTGTTCTCAGGTTCTGCGGCATCAAAACCTTAACCGACATACTTCGTTTAGCTCCAGATAATCATAAAGGCGCTGTCGCGGCAACCCTCGTCGAAGACGCACTCCGCGCAAATCCCTCCGGCGGCGGCTGCCCCCAAATCATATCCTATTTGGTAAATGAGATCAGATTATCCCACGCCTTGATCAACGACTTATACAAATGCTATCGCAGGGCAACGACTCAAGCTCAACCAATGACCAAATCTGTTACGGCGTGGCCTCCTTTTCTGACCAAGAACAGCACCACCGCACCCGGAGCTCCTGTTCAAATTAATCCTCAGGTTCATCATCATTGTCCTGTTCACCAAGTGCAACCGCAAGTGCTCAATCCGGCGTCGTCTGGAGGAACTTTCAACGCCAACAATAATGTTGCACAGGCTATAAACGGCAACCTCGTCCAAGCTAATGCGGGGCAGAATGTTCAAGAATTTCAAGATAATAACCGTCTTGATCAGCGACGACGGCAGAATCATCAAGCTCAAAATGATGGCGGTCCTGTGAAGGATGACGTTCCAACGTCAGCATCTTCAGTGTTGTCTTCTGAAAGTCGATCCGGCGATCCAAAGCTGCATTAATTGATCCATGTTCTTTTTCTTTCTTTCTTTTTATTTCTTTTTTTTCCCCTCCTTTGCTTCTCTGTTTCAGAGTCCTATAGTAATAACAAGCATGGACATCAGGTTAAATAAAATTGCTGTGTTTTTATTGTGCGAAATCATGTCAAATTGATTACTCTTGTTTGTTGTATAAATTCTAATGAGAGATTGCATGATTTTGTACTGCCATAATTTTACTCGTTTTTCTTTTTCTTGCTTTTGAATCTTGATTGCTAGAAATCACTGCAACTGATGATTCGAAATTTTTGTTGTTCTTATTCAGGGCAGTAATTAAGCTGAGTTGAAAGAAGATGCCAATTCAATAGAGGATGAGCTAAACATGACATGAAAGCGTGCTGATTTACTTTGATCTCCGACAAATACACTTCATTAGGGGGAAAAAAGAAAAAGAAAACAAAAAAATCAAACAATGGTAAAGAACAGACATGATTTTGTAGATTTTTCAGTTTATCCCATGATACATGTGATACGGTTTATATTTTAGTATTCCTGTTTGTCTTGTAGATATCAGACATTGAAATCTAGAAATTATAACAAGATGCAAGTTTTTCTTTTGCCAATTTTTATTAACTAGCAGGCGTGACACATTATTGTTTTCAAAATATCTCAGATTGTGAAACTATTATGCTCTACAATGTTATTTTATTGCCAGGTAATGAAAATTTGAACTTCAAGATATTAACATATCCACAATCTACTATATGTTTTATAATTGCGGGAAAAAAAAAAGTGTTTTCAGGTTAAAGGGCCAAACAACCTTTTTAGTGTTCCCCTTTCATTTCCTTGTCGTTTTTAGTTTGCTTGTCGTTCATGGAATTGCTTTTGCGGCGCTCGTGTTCTTGCTGAAATATCTGCCTCTGCTCTTCGTGAACATCACTAGTAATATTTGATTATCCAGATGAAGATCACTACTATTTCTCTTGAAATTTAGTGTTGTTCGTGAAGATGTAAATTCTTAATCCGGTTGTTATTGATCCATTTCCAAATTGTTTTACATATTTGTAATCAGATTGTTTACAACTCCGATCTTGTGTATTACACTTTCATTTTTTTCCTTCCTCTTCTCATTTCTCCATTGATGTTGTTCTTCGGGCTTTAGCTATTGATTTCACGTGAATTATTATTATCATTATTATTGTTTAAATATTGTCGTTTCCTCTTTGTTGTTATCCTTTTATTGCAGTTTTTTAGCCTTTGTTGATGCTTCGTTTTTATTATCGTTTAGTCATTCTTGTTTCCATTTTGTTGTTGCTTTTCATTTTAATGACGTTTTTTACACCTACGTTGTTCTTATATTATCACGTCGTTATCTTTCTCTCCTTGTCGTTTTTTCTCCTTCGCCCTTTTTCTTTGTCCTCCTTTTCGAAGTGTTTGTCGCTTTTATATATACATCATAGACTCATAGTTCATACATGTTACCGGTTTACTTTTACATTAGTTTTGTCTGCCGTGTAATACCAAGCATCTAAAAGCACCATACTTTAATGTTAATTACGAAAATTCTCCACAAATATGCCCTCAAATTTTAAAATGCAATGTACATTTTTTTTCGAACTATAAAATATTGACAAAAAAACTCTTTTTATTAAAAGTTTTAATAAAATGGTATATATTATAGGAGTATTTTAGCAACATATGTAAACCTAATTTGAAGTTATTTAAAAACTTAGTATGATTGTTGAAATATAAACCAAAAAACCTTAAATTTTTATAAAATAAATAATCTCTTCTTTCATTTTCATATGATTGTAACAGGGTAAGGTATCAATCTAATGGTTCACCGAACTATTCAATAATCTTATTATTTACGTAATATTGTGTCATTTATGCTCAAAATCATACTTTAGGGAGTCTTCTTGTTAATATTTTGTAGATTACAGGGGACAAATCTTATGTTTTGAAGTTCAGAGAATATAATGTTACAAGAGTTATAGTTGAGAGGGAAATTTTGTAATCAATCTAAATTCTAATGAGAGCCAAACTGTTTTCTTTCGCCAAATTATTTAGTTGTGACGCATTTATAATAAGTGACTTAAACAAATTTTAAAAAATAGATATATACTGTCCATCAAAGGACGGAGCTCCCTTGAACTTTATGGCCTAAAAAAATATTTTTACACAATTTTCTACGGATTTGCTACCCTAAAATTTATTAATTACAGTTTCTATGTATTTTTTTTTTACAAAAAGGTCCTAGCATTTCCAAATTTTACTTTTTAATAATATTTATGTTTTATGATTGTTAAAAATTTTTCAATTATGCCCTTAAATTTGACTTTAAACATACCCATTTTAAAATAAAATCTCAAATAAACAAAAAAAAACTATGCTACAAATAAATTTACAAATTTACAAACTTTAAACTTTAAAAATGAATTGAAATTATTACAATATTCATTTGAAAGGAAAAATAAAAAATACAAATATATAAAAGAAGATAAAAGTGAAATAGAGTTAAAAAAAATTTGAAGTAGTGATTTAATACCAAACTTTAACTTAGTTTATGCCCTGAAATCTTTTCCTCGTTCCGCCCCTGCTACCCATATGATAACTAATTACCAGAAAATCAAAAGAACTAAAGGACAAATTAACTGTTTTCTTAAGCACACGAAAACAAATAGGATACAATCGTCCTAACAATCCCAACGGAATAAATAATAAACGTGCTCTTAAAAAAAACACAAAAAATTTATTGTTTACATCCATAACTTAACGATAATATAACACCTAACTACACCATAAGGTACTAGTTTAAACCCCCTGCTACCATTTCAAAAAAAAAAAAAGACATCTGCTCTCACTTAATATTTTAAGAGAAAATCTTGATTCCCCAAATCCGTCGCGGCTATATAAAGCATACTGTAAATTTGTTGCAGCATCTTCATATGACTTGCAGTGTTGCAATAAAGCCAGTATGCCATCTGCCTAGAGTTTACTGTGCACTTTGCCAAAACGCTTACCATGTTATAGTGAAAAGGAATATTGGAAATAGAGGAGGTTTGTAAGTGAAATGCTATGCTAATTATCAACAAGACATGAATGTTAAGGACCACTTCATACCCGATGGAGCATAGCTTCTCTAATCTCAAACGACTAATTAAAAAATATTAGAAATATATCAATAGTCTTGCTGCTATATGTTGTGTTCTTAACATGCACTCTTACAATACGACAAACAATTCACTTGCACCATACCTCTTGTCCACCCACTTGCGTGCTGCCATGTGGAGTACACAAGCTGTCCTCCAATTCCTTTTTGCCACCTGCATGGCGCATGCAGCACACCCTACATTTGCTCAATTAAATCTTGTGCTGGCGTGAAAGTCTGGTTTTGAATTAATAAAGCCAGCCATCTTCCGAAAAAGAAATAAAAAAAAAAAAACGGAGAGCTGAATATTTAAGGAGGAGAATCAGTACATCAAAGCCGAGGCCAGGGCGCCTTGGTGCTGTTCGTTGGCGCTGGGGCGTAAGTACCGAAGTGAAAAAAAATCCAAAATATTCCGAATTTTATTTAATTTATCCTATTTGTTTAAAGCCTATAAATAGGATCCTTTTAGGTATTTTCAGAGGAGGCCTAATCCCTTATTATCAAGGCAAATTTCTTTTAGGTTTTTATTTTTATTTTTAGGTTTAAGATAATTCAAGAGAGAAAATATTTTGAAGATCAAGATGTGGAGATTGACGATTGGAGAGTTAAGATTGGAGACTTGTGACACCTCTGTATGAGTTTTTCTTTTCAATTTCTTATCTTTGTATTTTTATCATTTAAGATGTTGAATCATTGATTTGTATTTTTCAGGGCAATGAGATTACCAAAACTATTTTAATTTTAATTTCATTTATTTTTGCTTTTAAAGATTTATTCTCTAAGAGTTTAATGCTTTATTTGAGTGTTTATTACTATTCTTAATGCTTTTAAATTGCCTGATCACCAATTAATCGATTAAGAGATCTATAATGAAACCTGAAGGAGATTTATAGGAATAGCTTCTTATGATAGACATCGTATGTAACTTAGGCATAGGAATGTAACAACCTGACTTGCATGGACTTTTGAGAACCATAGATATTAATGAATTCTAATCTATTTAAATTCACATAAGAATATAATGAGTTAATATATTAGGGTATTTTTGGTGTAACTCAAAAGAGACGTTAAATAGGTTAGGTTACTCGTTCTTTAAATATTGCAATAGTGATTTGTTTTCGTGAAATCAATGCTTTAATCTTTTATTTATTTATATTTTCATTTATATTTTGTTTTATTGTTCTTTCTATTATACTTTCAGTCATTCAAATAATTTTAGAGTTAATTAACTAGATTAACACAATCCTCAAGAACGAAATTCTTAATATTTACTACTTTATTACTTGTCTACGATTCCATGCACTTGTACATTTTTTGCAACATCTATCAACAATTTTCATGGAATCATGTGGATTATTCAGCATTTGTGCATTTAAGAATTAGGTGGACACTCTTTCTGGGGTAGGTTACTAAAAACCAAGATACTTTCTGGCATAAGTCAATAGGGTTCTTAGATCAGATATAATATGTCTTTTTTTATTTTTAAGGCCAAACTTTTTAAGCTGTCTATTTCTTGTAAAATGATTGTGAGCTATCTTCAGATTAATTCCTCATCACAGTAGTGCGATATCGTGTGACCGGCTGACCGCACGTAAAAGACGTATTTGAAACTTCATTTTCTCTTTTTTCTTCCTATAAAGACACGTCCTTAGCTTTCGTAAAATCATAACATGCAACAAAAACTCAAAGCAGTTTAGTCTCTCGCGCTCTCTCAATTCTGCAGTCTCACATTCTCTCTTTCTCTCTTTCGCTCTCTCTCTCTCTCTCTCTCTACAATCATCAATAATCCTATTCCATTGAAACCCCAGTTCGTTTTTCCACCCAAGAAAACCAAGAAAAAGAGAAACAAAGACGAAAACTTCTTCTCGTACAAACCAAGAAACAAGAATGAATAATAATTGGAGAACTCCACGACTTAGTATGCCATGTTGTGTGTGCAAATTCCGACGCACAGTATGCGAATTCAACTGTCCTTTCTATCCGCATTTCCGCCCGGCCACGACTACGAATTCTTCATTGTTGACGGGTCTTTGGCATCAACACCTTCATCACCAAATTCAATATGGCTCGAGACAGAGATGACGCCGCCAGAACCCTTATCCGAGAAGCCCTCTCCCACGTTCGAAATCCCACCGCCTCCAGGTGCCCACGAATCATATCCCATTTGATCCAAGAGATTCACTGGACCGCCAGGAACACGATTACTATCGCAGGACACAGACTACTAAGGTCAACTAATCGACTTCTTTGCTGTGGCGCCGTCTTCTTCGACCAGCAACAATATCGCCGGAGTTCCTGTTCACCAAGTGCAACAGCAGGTCCTCAATCGGGCTTCGTTCATAGGAACATTAGGCGCTAAAAGCAGTTCTACATCTCCGAGTAACGTTGCAGTACAGGCTTGCGGCAATTATTACTTCCAAGCCAATGATGCGCGGCAGAATGTTCAAGAATCTCAAGATAATACTCGTCTTGGAACAAGTCTGGATCTTCCTGGTCAGCTACGTTAGCAGAATCTTCAAGTCCAAGCTAATAATTCCTAAAATGTTCTCCGTCCTATAGATCTTAACGTTCCAGCCACAGCACCTTCGCGTTCGCCATCAGCTTAGGCTCCGGCTCCAGCTTCGGCGTCAGCTTTGGCTCCGGCTTTGCCGTCAGCTTTGGCTTCTGCTCCAGCTTCGGCCTCAGCTTCAGCTTCGGCTTTGGTGGTTCACTCTTCTCCTACTCCTGTTAGACAGGCATCAAGTGCATCTTAACGTTCCAACGACAGCAACTTCGCCTTCGTCGTTGTCTTCTCGCTCTTCTCCTTCTCTGTTAGAGAGGGATGCAAGTGGATCAGTTCCAAAGCAAGATTAATTGATCCAGGTTCTTCTTTCTTTCTTTTTTTCTTTTTTTCTTTCTTTCTTTCTTTTTCTTTCTTCCCTTCACGTCCTCTACTTCAGAGTCCTATTGGGACCGTTTGGTATTATTTTCAAAATAGATAAAAATATTTTAATATTAGAAAATAAAAATTTTTTGAGAATGTTGCTGAGAATGTTTTTAAAATTTTTGCCTCGAAAAAAAAAATAAATTTTTAAAAGTTTTAAGAACAAAAACAAATGGGGCCATAGTAACAAAAACATGGACGTCAAATTAAATAAAATTGCTTTATGTTACCTTGCTAAGTGCAAAATTGGTTACTTGTTTGTTGGTTGCTTGTTTGTTGCATGTTATATAAATTATAATGTGAGAATGCATGATATTCGTCCTCCTCCTCGTCATTCTTCTTCTTCTTTTTCTTCTTCTTCTTATTATTATTATTCTGTTTGAATCTGACTAGAAATCCCCCCCAACCGATAATTCAAATTTTGTGTTATTCTTATTCAGTGCAATAATAAAGCTGAGGTTAAAGAAGATGCCAATTCAATCGAGGATGAGCTAGAGCATGACATGAAGGGGTGCAGATTCACTGTCTTTGATCTCTGACAAATGCACTTCATTCAAAAGAAAAAGGGAAAAAAAAAGACTTCAAATGAATGGTAAAGAATAGACTTGATTGTTAGGAGTTTTCGTTTTTTTTTTTTCTGATACATGTAAATCAGTTTATATCTTAGTAGTTCTCTTTGACTTCAAACAGATGGTAAAGAATAAAGCAGGTGTGGCACTTAATTCTCAAGTATCTAGAACTTTGAAGCTATTTGGTTTTGTAATGTTACTTTAATGCTATGAAATGAAAAAATAAATTTGAACTTCGCGGCATTAATATTCAGCATGTATTTTTTGTTTCATAGTTGAAGGACAAGCAGACAAGTGTTTATAAGCTTTTTTTTTTTTTTTAAACCATTTAGAGTGATTTGTGAAGATCCAGATTCGTATCCAATTTATAATATCTTTACATATTTGATATATGATTGTTTACAACTTTTATCTGGGTTATTAATACTTTGTTCATATATCCTTCCTGCTTTTCAGTTCTCCATTTCCATCGTCCTTTAGCTGTTTCATCTGTATAGTCGTTCTCATCAATTTTACGTCATTTTCTTCGCCTTTGTTGACCTATACTTTCTATTGTTGTTTATTCGCCCCTGACTATGGTTGTCCCCTCAAAAAAAAAAAAAAAAAAAAAAAGAACTATGCTAGAAAGTATCTTGGTTTTAGCCACTAAAATGAACGCATGTGGAATATTCTATCATGATTCCAGGAATTAATCGTTGATATATCTTAAGCACTTATATCCCATCACCCAACAAGAAAAAGCATTAAGAAGGAAAAATTTGGAAGGGTGAAATTGTTTGTCGTAGGGTAAGTGGTAGTTAAGAACACAACTTAGCAGCAACACTCTTGGTTTGTATGTTAAGAATAGAGAAGGTATGTTGCGTATGGAGTAAATTTTTTGTCGTATGGTAAGAGCTGTGTTAAGAACACTGCATAGCAGCAAGACTCTTGATTCCTATTATTATTTCCTGAGTAGTTTAGGCAGAGAGAAGCTGTACTCTAACGGAAAATATTGTGGTAAACACTCGTATCTTGATGATAATTAGCATAGCCTTTACTTTTTTTTTTTTTTTTTTTCATGAACTTGAGGTGGAGGGATTTAAACTCTACATCTTTAAATAAAATTGGGTATAGTTTTACTATTAGGCTTTGCATACAGCCATAATTCATTTTGTTTTCAATGTAACTTGGTCCGCTGTTAGGGTCTTCCCTTGTTCCCTATAGCCAAGTTGTTGACAGAAGATAGTTGTACCTTTTTATTTTTTTTCGCTTGCCTAAGAAAATATTTCACTTGGCTCCTGTGTTCTGTACTTCCTAGTACTTAGTGATATTCCGGCAGTATATTCTTTTTGAAATAAGCTTATTTTAACAAAACTCTAAAACTTTGGTTCTTGATTGTGAAGTTGTTGTAAAGATTCATGAAGACATATTTATTAGGATCGTAGGACATTTACTAAGTGTTTTGGAACAGTTTTGATCCTTGAAATCAGTTTAAATCGAGAAAAAAAAAATTTCAAGTCTAGCCTCGAAGGAGCAGACTGGGCAGAAATCCAGTTCAATGGATGCGTGGTCGATCGTGCCCTATATAGGGCGGCCGATAGCCGACGGCAGCTTGGGAAGCTTCCGCCTCCACCCGAGCCCACCTAGCATTCTGGCTCGCCTCAGTTTGGCTCCTTCACTTCCTATCATGTAAAAACACTTCTAAATCTCTTATTTTTGTATTCTAAAGTCCTTGAAGAGCCAAACCATATTTTATGATCCTTTTACATAAAAATGGCACACTAAGAAATAATTTACACATAATGTGAATATACAGCTCCATTTGTTCTTGTTTCTATTTCCTCACTGACCTTGTTAGAAACCATCAAGATCGGCCGGCGCTAAGAGCATACATTTTCGCGGGTTGAGCTTATCAAACTTAAGGCTATCCTTGGATATTATTGCTAAAGAAGTAGGATTCTAATTCTTCCTTTGATAGCCATGCTTTGAATGATATTTGGTTTTTAACCAAATTAAATTACTTGAGATGAGCTTATTACAAGTTATTTATTAAATATGTTTTATGCATACGACAATGAGTTGCGAAATGTATAATATACATAAATATACTTATTTTCATATTTTATATAGGAATTTTGAAATTCATGTCTTAGACTTGGAATAAAAAATTTTGAACTCCAATGGTTTTCAAACACTATTTTTAAGTGGCCTTAGATAGTGAGTTATGTAAAATGTAATATTGGGCATGTCTCTAAACTTCAATTGGAGCTCTTTGTAGCATGGGTGATTCACTAAAGCACTGTAAGTATGT
Source organism: Artocarpus hirsutus (assembly GCA_946598075.1). Lineage (NCBI taxonomy): Eukaryota > Viridiplantae > Streptophyta > Magnoliopsida > Rosales > Moraceae > Artocarpus > Artocarpus hirsutus. Next base: position 18,868 of record CAMOHE010039578.1, read on the forward strand.
TCCTATATGTTATATGCAATATTTGAAAACCAAGAATCAACTGGCTCATCTATATTTTACTTACTCTTTTACACATTTATTTTCTTAAATGTTTCGTTTAATTATCCAAATGCCTTCCTACTGGTTTATTTAATTATTTATTGCTAAAGTTTGTTAAAAGTTATCCTACTAGGTATTTCGTTTATTATTTGTATTTTAAATTAACCCCTCCAAGAAATATTATGGACGGTGCTGAGTACACCGTGAGACTGGTAGAATCAAGACAGAATTGGACCTCAAGCAAAGACTCCCTTAGTTTTTATATTTGCTTTTTTTCAATTTCTGTCGAGGCATGTAAAGCCTAGTTTCCGTTATTTCTTTTCTCTTGGACTTTACCTTAGACTATGGTTGATGGCGTTGCCGCCTTTGCTGACCAACAACAACACCACCGCACCCGGAGCTCCTGCTCAGATTAATCCTCAAGGTCATCGTCGCCGTCCTGTTTACTACGTGCAACAGTGGCAAGTACTCAATCCGGCGTCGTTGGGAGGAAATTTCAACGACAATAATAAAGTTGCACAGACTAATTACGGCAATCTGTCCAAGCTAATACGGCGCAGAATGTTCAAGAATTTCAAGATAATAACCATCTTGATCAGCAACGACAGCAGAATCATCAAGCTCAAAATGATGGTGGTCCTGTGGAGGACAACGTTCCAACGGCAGCATCTTCGGTGTCGTCTTCTGAAAGTCGATCCGGGTTTTTTTTTATTTCGTTCTTTTGTTTTCTCCTTTCATTTCAAAGTCTTGTAATAATATCAAACTAGTGCGCTATCGTGTGACCGGCTAACCGCATGTAAAAGACGTATTTGAAACCTCATTTTCTCATTTTTTTTCCTCCTATAAAACACGCCCTTAGCTTTCATAAAATCATAACATTAAAATAAAACAAAAAAACCTAAATCAGTTTATAGTCTTCGCACTCTCTCAATTCTTCAGTCCCACATTCATACTCTCTCTCTCTCTCTCTCTCTCTCTCTCTCTCTCTACAATCATCGATAGTCCTATTCCATTGAAACCCCAGTTTCGTTTTTCCACCCAAGAAAACCAAGAAGTACAGAAACAAAGACGACAACTTCTTCTCGTACAAACCAAGAAACAAGAATGAACAACAATTGGATCAGGGCGCCATGTTGGGTGTGCAGATCCCGAGGCACAGCATGCGAATTCGGCTGTCCTTTCTATTTTTATTTCCCCCCCTGCGACCATCACGTTTACATATTTGTTAACGACTTCTTCGGCATCGACACCTTCATCACCATATTCAATATGGCTCGAGACAGAGATGACGCCGCCAGAACCCTTATCCGAGACGCCCGCACCTTCTTTGAACGTCCCTTAACCGCCGGCTGCCCCGAAATCATATCCCGTTTGATCCAAGAGATCAGATTGGACCGCCATGAACTCGATTACTATCGCGGGATACAGGCTGCTCAAGGTCAACTAATCCACTATTCTGCGGCGGCGCTGCCTTCTTGGAACAGCAACAATATCGCCGGAGTTCCTGCTCTGGATAATCCTCAACTTTACTCTTATTACTATCCTCTCCCTGTTCAGCAACTGCAACAGCAAGCCCCCAATCCGGCGCCGTTTAGAGGAACATTGGGCGCTCAAAACAGTTCTACTTCTCCAAGTAATTTTGCAGTACAGGCTTACGGCAATTATCACGTCCAAGGCAATTATGCGCGGCAGAATGTTCGAGCATCTCAAGATAATACTAGTCTTGGAACAAGTCTGAATCTTCGTGGTCAGCAACGTCGGCGTAATCTTCGAGTTCAAGCTAATAATACCCAAAATGACGGCTGTCGTCTTAACCTTCCAGCCACAGCGCCTTTGCCTTCGCCTTCAACTTTGGCTTCGGCTTCGGCTTCTGCTTCGTCTTCGGCTTCGGCATCGGCATCGGCATCGGCTTCAGCATCAGCTTCTCGCTCTCCTCCTCCTCCTCCTCTGTTAGACAGGGATGCAAGTGGATCAGGTCCAAAGCAAGATTAATTGATCCAGGTTCTTTTTTCTTTCTTTCTTTCTTTCTTTCTTTCTTTCTTGCTATTTTTTTCTTCTTTTTCTTTTTCCCTTCACGTCCTCTGTTTCAGAGTCCTATAGTAAAAACAAACATGGACGTCAAATTCAATAAAAATTGCTTTATTTCATTTTGCTAAATGCAAAATTGGTTAATTGTTTGTTGTATGTTGTATAAGTTATAATGTTATAGAATTCATGATATTCATTGTTTTCTCTTCTTTTTTTTTTTATCATTATCATTATGTTTGAATCTGACTAGAAATCCCCCCAACCGATAATCAAATTTTGTGTTATTCTTATTCAGTGCAATAATACAGCAGAGGTTAACGAAGATGCCAATTCAATCGAGGATGAGCTAGAGCATGACATGAAGGGGTGCTGATTCACTGTCTTTGATCTCCGGCAAATGCACTTCATTCATAAGAAAAAGAAAAAAAAAAAAGACTTTAAAAAAATGGCAAAGAATAGACGTGATTGTTAGGATTTTTCATTTTTTTCCCTGATACATGTAAGTAGTTCTCATTGTCTTTCAGATATCAGACATTGAAATCAAGAATATATAAAAAAATAAGACGTTTTCTCTTGCCAATTTCTATTAAGTACAGGTGTGACACAATATTATTCTCAAAATATCTATTTGTGAAATCTACTATGTTCTTCATGTTACTGATCTAATGCTAGGAAAAGAAAATTGTATATTAGCATATCCAGCATGTATTTTTTGTTTCATAATTAAGGAGATACGGAATTAGTGCTTTTAACGGCCTAAGCACCTTTCTAGTGTTGCCATTTCATTCTCCTGTCGTTTTTAGTTTGCTTGTCGCTTAAGGAACTGCTTCCTGCGGGCGCTCGTATTCTTGCTGTAGTGTCTTCCCCTGCTCGTTATCTACATCACCAATATTTGATTATCCAAATGAAGATCACCACTATTCTCATAGGGGCTGACTGGTGCATTAGAGAGTATAATATTGGATAAGATAGTTTTAGAAGATTAGATTGTATTATATTGGAAATGATAGAATAAAATTTTAGCTAATCCAATTGCATATTTGGTATTGTGTTATTAGAATAAGGTCCGTTTATAAATTTTTTCCCAAAAATTTGGGGTTAAATTGTAATTTTTTAAAATTAAAAGACAAAAATATAATTATTAAAAATTATTTCTATCACGTGAAATTTACATTTTGACCCTTTATTTTTTTAAATTATAATTTGACTTTAAATTTATAAAATTTTACAAATAAGTTCCTGAAGATTTTCACAATATATAAAAATGTTATGTTTAATCCTATATTTTAGCAAGGGATTGCATAATCCATTCCAAAGGGATTCAGCATGGATTGAATAAAAGCTTATTCAATCCAATCCCTTAAAGTTTTTGATCAAATAAAATATTAAGATTTAATCCAATCCAATCAAATCCCTTAACTATGCGCACCAAACATGCCTTTAAAATTGTGCTCTTGATTTGTGAAGATCCATATTTTACATATCATAATCTGATTATTTACTAACACTGTCGTATTTTCTTGTTTCCTATTCTCCTTCAGGTTTCAGCTATTGATTTTCAAGTATTTGTCGTTTCATCTGCATTGTCGTTTTGTGTTCCTCTACTTTTCTTGCTTTTGTCGGTGTTCCACTAATTTTATGTCGATTTTTCTCTCTCTTGTTGTTTTCCTTTTATTTCAGTTTCTTAGCCTCTGTTGACATTTCTCTTTCGTTGTAGTTTATTCATTCTTGTTGCCATTTTGTTGTCGTTTCGTTTCTTTTGTTGTGGTTTTCATTTTATCATCGTTACCTTCTTCTGTTTAAACTTTTACGTCGTTTCTTTTTTATTTGTCGTTTTTTTCTTTCGCTCCATTTTTTTTTTCTCATTTGAAATGGTTTGTCGTTTTTACCGATGCATGATACATGTCATCATTTTTTAGCTTTCATCAGTTTTGCTGGAAGTGTAATACCAAACATTAAAAAAAACAAATTTCTAAAGACAGTCTAACTTTTTTCATTTACCAAATTTTTATTTTTTTATAACCAGCAATACAAATTTGTCCCAATGTTTTTGGCTCTTCCCAATGTTGTTTTTTGCACTACAAATTTGTCCCAAGAAGGCATTTCGATTGCGACCCCCTCTCTCTCACATATGGGACCAGTATCTGCCAAGTATACTCAACCCCTTTGTTCAACCCCACACCATTGACGTCGTTGTCATGCGCAACCAGCGAATTTGGGAGTACGTTGGGACGAAGAAGGCGATGATGGACCAGCTGATATGATTAGATCATCCATAACACATCTCTCTTGGCTTTCTCTGACAAGCTTTGTTCTAATATCCTCAATCATCCTATGCACCACGCTCATCGTTGGGCGATCTTTGGGCGAAAAAGCCAAACATAGCATGGCCACTTGCGCAAGAGCCAATATCTGCTCCTCCGTTTCTTTGTGCCTCAACAGCTCAACGTCCAACACTTCCCACGTCCAGTCTTCTCTCGCCATGCTCTGCGCCCACTTCACCAGATCACTTGTCTCTCCCTCGACAGTACTCGCCATTCTCGCCGTCAATATTTCGAGCAAAACCACCCCAAAACTATAAATGTCGCACTTGAGTAAATCTTCTCGGACTAGTACTATGGTTGCCGCTAAGCTTTAGTAGTTCAGGAGTAGTGTAGGCGCTGAGCGGCGAACACGGAACGCGCAAGATTTGGTGTAGGCCAACGTCCAAAAGGCAAGCATTGCCCATGCGATCAACTATAATGTTTGATGAAGCGACATGTCCATGAAAGAGCTTGACTTTGTTGTGATTATATTCATCATGGAGAAAAGCAAGGCCTCGTGCTTAATCTGAAGCTAGTTTTAGCCTTGTGGGCCAATCCAATGGGATTCTTCAGGGTCCCCAATTGCCTAAAAAATATAATAAATTAATTAATTTAAAATTTACAATTAAAAAAATAAATTTTAGTATTCTAAACAGTGTTTAATTAATTAATTAAGTAACGTGAGCACCATGCGAATATGTGATGAGTTAGACACAAAAAAAAATAAAGAAAAATCTAAATTCAATTTGAGATAAAAGAGGAACAAAACAAACCCTGCAAGAGATGATGGAGGCTTCCGTTGGGCAGAAAATCATAGACCAGACGCAGAAGTTGATTATCATGATCATGATGCTGTAAACGGTGATAAGCTCTGAGGCTCACTATGTTAGCGCGTCTCAGCCTACCAATTATTTCCCCCAACCACCAGTCAGCCTCCTCCCCTAGCGTCCCCTCCCTCACCGTCTTTACCACCACTCTATCTCCGCCGTCCATCACCACTTTATAAGTGGTCCCCACCCTTGCTTTTCCAAGCATCTGCGCCGAGGCACTCAACAAGTCGCTCACTCTGCCGATTCCCTTCTTACAGCCGTCAAACACCACCATGCCTTCACGATCCCACTTCGGCCCACCGTATAACCCAGGGGCCCCACACTGGATTCTAGAGTAGTGGTCATCACGTGATATGCACGTGCTTCTATTGCGCCACCAGCACGCTACTGTCACTCCAGCTGCTGCCAAAACCGCCGCCACGACCACTCAAATGAGTGTCGTCAGCACGACAGGACGGCACAATCCTCTGTCGTTTTTATCAGATTTCTGAGGTTTTTTCTGGTCCGCCGGATTTGGGCAACCGTAAGTTGGAGGCTTCCAGCAGAGGCGCTTGTTGCCGCCATACGACGTCGCGTCGAAATGCAACAGCCACGCCGGTATTTAGCCGGAGAGATTGTTTCTCGGGACGTTGAATTCTGAAATTGAGTAAGGACACGAGTAATTCACGGCGCCGAGGTCTCCGACGAACGAGTTCAACTCGAGTCGGATGGTTAACAGGCTGGGCAACTGAGCCAACTCGGCCATCGGAATCTTCCCGGAGAAGCCATTGTGTGACAGGTCGAGCCGCTGCAGACGGCGGAGGCCCGATATTCCGGTGGGGAATTCTCCGGCGAAGCTGTTGTGGGAGAGGTAGAGGTGTTTAAGGTTTGGCCACCAGGAGAGGCCGACCAAGTGAGGACCATTACTGACGCGGTTTTGCTTGAGGCTAAGGTGTCTCAAGTGAGCGAGTTGACTCAGCGGCCGAATACACCCGGTAAGGTTCAGATTCTCTAGGACTAGTCGCGCGACTAGACGGGTCTCTCTATCGCAGGCGACGCCGAGCGACGAGCCAGAGCAGTGGCCCGACGAGTTGAGCCAGGAGGCGAGCGAGTTGTGCGGGTCGGACGAGGCTCTGAAGGAAAGCAAGGCGGTGAAGCCTGGGTTAGACAGCGAAACGGTGACAAAGATGGAGAAAATGAGCGAAGCCGAGAGACAAACTTTGTCGGTCAACATTTTTCAGTCGCCGAATTGGGAAAATGATAAAAGTTTTTTTGTTTAGGAAGAAAGAAGAAAACAAGAGGCTGATATAGCCGTTGAAGGGGATATTATTACGAGGAGGGAAAAAACAGTGATTAAGGAGTTATTTGTGTCCATGTTAAGGAAGCTGATAGTTTCTATAAAGCAATTAAGTAAGGAACCAATATTTTTGTTTGGTATTTGGGAAGATAAGGGCGGTATAAAAGACATGGACGCGTGTAAAAAAAAAATGATGTCCCATTTTTGACATTGTATTTAACGAATCACGTTATGCGAGGTCGGCTAATACGTTCATACAAAAAAGGTGCATGTGACAACATTTTAAAATTTTCAAATGACATAACTTGCTTGGTTAGGAGGAATTTTATGGTTGAGTTGGTGTTTGGGACGTGGTATATTCCACAAGAAGTTTTGCTGGAACCGCGTAACGGGCCTTTTGGGTTTTGCAGCAAGCATCGAAGAGGACATTAGACAGCCGTGTTATGGCCCTCCTCTTTTGTTATTTTGTGATGCAAAAGAGTTTTCCTTTTTCCCTGATTTCCCTTCTGGAGGGCTGGGAAAATTTTGTTTGTCTTCTATATTATGTGCACAAACACAACTGTCTTCCGAGTGCCTTTGAAAAGAAATGTGTCTGCGAGTACTTAAACTTTGTGGTCAAGGAATGGGAATCATTATTTTTTGGACGCTTCCTTAATTGAAACAATGTTGCACTACTTGTTAGTCGAGTGCCAAGGTATAATATAATAAAGATTGTTTGAAAACTTCGTTTAAAACATATCCTTCTATTTATTATAGTGTAAAGCTCGGTTAACTTTGGTCAGTTATGAAATGCACTCTAACTGTAACTGTCTTGAGATATTCTGATACTGTTGTGATTTGACTCATTCTTTAGGCTTGTGGAGAAATAACTAGGATATTTGAGGGCCCAACTGTTGAGCAGGAGAAACCCGGGTGATTCAGAACCAGCTGGCCGAAAGCCGTACCTTTTAACTTTCATAAGCTCAAAAACCAGCTCATGTTGGGCTGCACTCGGCCCTATGAGGATTTTTCACGTTATATTTGGGAGGCATTTTTTTTAAGAGAATAAAAATTTATATCATATATATACATATATATATGTATTTTGAAATTTAGAAAATAATAGCATATTTCTTACTAAAAAGATGAAAATACTCTGAGGTTGTCTTCATGCCTTGATATGAATTTTAGGAATGACCTTGAGTGATTGGAAAAGATCAAAAAAGTCTTTGTGCGCAAGTGTTGTTCAACAAGACAATCGGTCGTGAGAAAAATATTGTTGATAGCCTACTAAATTTTTTTTTTTTTCAATGTTTGAGAACCTTCTGCTATTAGCTATCTTAATTTTCAAAAAAAAAAAAAAACTAATATGTGATACAATTTTTGTTTAATGATTTATGACTTTTTAGGGAATTTAGCGAAGAAACTGTGTCCAAATAGTTAAAACCTTGTGAATAAATACGTTGAAGATTAAGACAAGGAGCTGCGTAAAGGACATAGCGGGAAGAAACTGTGTCCAAATAGTTAAAACCTTGTGAATAAATACGTTGAAGATTAGGACAAGGAGTTGCGTAAAGGACATAGCGGGGTTCTTAAAACTTCAAAAAATAGCCTTAATTAGAAACTTACGGGATGTGAAAAACACACTAATTTAGTTTTATGGTCTATAACCAACAATTCATAACTCTCTTTTTGTTAAAACTTTACAATTCTAATATAAGCTAGATGAATATCAAAGGGATGACATGGCAAAACACGAATTCCCTTCAGATTTTAAGGAGGATTTTATGACATTAAATGGAGTTCTGATGGGTTTTTATAGCTAAGCTAAAAACTTGTAGATTACAATTTGTTGCTCTTTTCTATGATTATGGATGATCAAAATCTCTCCTTGTTTGGAGCAAAGAAAATGTCAAAAGAACATTGAGTTGTGAGTTTACGGATGGGTGATTCATGCTATTATGTCTGGCAGGAGGGAGAGATGGAGGGAGGAAGACTGGGTGGAGGGAGAGAGATAGAAGGAGAGGTTAAATCCTTTGTTTGGTTAAAGAAAAGAAAAAGGAGAAGATAGATGAAGGGATATAGTCTCCCTTCATGCCCATCAAATTAGATTTTTTTTGATAAAAAGATCTATACAATCCCTCACTTTAAATTTTATAAAGATTATTTTACCATCTAACTAAATAATAAACAAATAACAATAAATGTAGCATATAATACTTTCATAAATAATTATCATCTATTCTTTTAACTTTTTCTTTATACTACCAAACAACATAAAAAAATACTACAATACTTTTAATTCTTTTTACTTTTTATCTCTCCGACTCTCTTTTCTTTCCTATTAAACAGAGTGTTAGGAGTTCTAAGCTGTACAATGTTGACGACATCATGAGGCGCCGACAAAGTCAAAGCATACAACTGTCTTCTAAATGTGCATTTACAAAAGCACATACAAGTAAATAAAAACTGTGTTAAAAGTAAATAACCCCAAATTCCTCCCCGGATAAAAAGAAAACTTAAATAAAAAGAGAAAAATCCTGTCATATTTCAACAATGCAATACCAGTCGATCCCATTGGTGGGGGTTCGATGTACCCTTGTGGGGTGCCTCAATAAATAATCGGGAGTTCTTTTTTTCCTTTAAAGAAAAGAAACAAGAGAGAAAGAGTTATGAGCAGGGATGAAAAAATTGATATTTTGATGGAAAATTTTATTTTTTTGTTTTTACCTGTTGAATAGAAGAGTTGTTTTTTTTTTCTGGTAAAATTTTTGGAAAAAGTATCAAGAGATAGGCTTCACACGAAGCCCATGCATTGTTGTTTGTGTATGATGGAGAGATTAGCCACAGATAACAAGACATATACATGACATACTTAAAATTTTTTAAGAAAATACTCTACCTCTGATACTGTTTTAATTGAGAAAGTATGCCTGATAATTTGAACTCGAAACTCCTAAAAAGTCTTTTTGATAATTAATATTTCTCATCTTGTATGGACTTAGAGCTGGATGTATAAGATACTTACCTTAATTAGATTAAATTCATATAATACTAGGCACATTTTACAATTATTCTTTTATAAATGTATGCTTCTTGTTTACACATGCTTCTTGTCTTTTATAAATGGCTCCTAATTTCGCCCTTTTTACTATTTTTTAATACTCGTCCCCTTGAAGTTTTATAAATTGATAGCTTTTTAAAAATATTTTAATTAATTCCAAATTTTTATTTAAATACTTGTATTTCAAACTCAAAACCCTAAGGTTATCAACACTAATTGCCCCTAAAGGGCCTCTCTTACTTTGCCCCCTGAACCTTAAAAATCACAGCTTTACTTCTTGAACTTTTAAAACTTCTCATTTTGCCTCTTGAAATGTTAAAATCACCATTTTGCCCATAAACTTTCAATGCTCCTCACTTTGTCTCCTAAATTTTTGATTTTTTCCTTCAAATAGATAGAATTAAGTACACATGATTCGTATATATAGGTCATCTATAAGGGTAAAAATGAGATTTTGTTACTCTTAAGTTTTGTTTCATGTTTACACTCTCGTTTGACGCGTTGTTTATCTAAACTCTCATCAAAGAAGGGCTTGTCTGTATATTTCTTCTCATTTTTAATACATAATTCATTTAATAAGTCGATATTGCTTGCCGATATCTAAATTGAATACTAAAAAATATGAGTTATGCATTAAAAATAAAAAGATATCAACGAACAATATTGAAAAGAAATATACATAAAGACCCTTCTTAAATAAGAGCATATAAAAACGAATGTTAAATAAGAATGTAAACGTGAAGCAAAACCTGAGAGTGATAAAATCTTATTTTTGCTCTTGCACATGACCCGTATGCAAATCACATGAGCTTAATTTTGTCTATTTGTATGAAAAAGTAGAAAATAGGTGACAAAATAAGAAGCTTTAAAACAAAGGTAAGATAGTAATTTTAAAAATTTAAGGGCAAAGTGAGGAGTTTTAAAAGTTTTTGGAGCTAAAGTAGTGATTCCTAAAGTTCAGAAGACAAAGTGAGGAAGATCCTAAAGATTAAGGCCATTAGTGTTAATAACTCTAAATCAAAAGCAATGTACAGTATTTCAAAAACTCATATTTGTGGGGCTTTAAGATTTAAAAGGTGATTAAATTTTATTATATGCATACTTCATTTAAAAACTAACAAAATAGATAAAATGAAGGCAAAAATAGAAACAATGTTTTAAATTTATAAATTATGTGCTCTAATCTTAGTTTAAAATTTGTGTGCTATTGCGCGACTTGGAAAATTTTCTGCCCCATTATTGACTTCAGTATAATCGCTTCTTCTATAATTATCACATACTTAATATTTCAATTAATAATTTCACCAGATTTACGTATTACAGATTATTTCAGAACTTATTAACTATGCTTTAATATAAATTTATGTACGTTCATAAAGTAGACGTTAAGTTGCATCAAATGGTGTTGTCGTTTTCCTAAATCTAGGAACCAATGCTGCTAATATTTTCGCCGTTCGTGAAGGATATTACGCTTGGAATAGAATTAGAAAGTGAAATTTTGACCAAGGAAAGGAAATTATCCAGGCCATACCAGAGTGTACGAATATTGTGAATTGTACTAAAGCCAGTTCATCTAATCTCAAACGCAGAGCAAAAGCCTCTTCCAGTAATCTCATCTTTTTTTTTTTTTGGTTAAAGCGATCTACAACCACTGACAAAATTCCAACTGCCCCTCTCAACCAGACCAACGAAGCACACATCCCACGTGCATTTAATCCTCCCACCCCCTCTCTATCACCGTCGTTGCGTGTGTGTGTGCTCCACCTCTTTTTCCCCCTCATTGATTACTCTTGTAATTCCTTAATGTTACGCAATTATCAATTCCTTTAGAATCTCTATTATATATGTTTTATTTTATAACCGAAAAATAACTTGAATACAAGTTGAAGGAGATCTGCCAGCATTTTGATTATATTCTGTGTAGGAGAGAGAAACATGCTCCATATCACAGAGAAATATGTGTGAGAGATATCTAATGCCAAGCCTCCACTGGGCAGGGAGGGGTCGACACGAGATGGCCAAAAGTGCTTGAGAGAGGGGATTTTGATTTCTATAACCAATCAGTTGGGGTAGGTATCAATGCAAAGGGAAACAAAGCCTTAAATGATGCGGACCCCCCAATCACAGTTATCAAGTGATCCACTTCCACTAGTTTTTTGTTATATTATCATAATTCTTATTTTTTTCGTTTTGCAATAGAACAGCAAAAGAGATCATATGGTAAGGTAGCACGTGCATTTTGCTGCTGTCGACCATGTTATTATTTTAATTTTAACAATATAATATACGATTGTACACGTTAAAGTTTATAACGCACGACGTATAACTGTTTTTAAGTATGAATTAAATTGTTGAAAAATTAATCTAATAATTAAAATGACAGAATATATTAACATGCCTAAAATATCAGTCCTATAATAAGTTTGGCAAACAACAAAATGTAAGAAACCAAGTTATAATGGGAGGTTTCTAAGGTACGATACTTGCCATAATACATGATACTTGCCATAATACATAATTATGAACATTAAATTTAGTTAAAATCAGGTTAAATTTAAATGATATACTTTTGAATAACAAAAATTATACAAATTTCACAATTTAAAACAAAATCTTAACCAGAAAAATATTTTCACACATTCTTACCATTTTAATTTTCTTTCCTCACTGGAAATCCATTATAAAAACAACTGGACAAGCCACTATAGTACAGTGTCTGGGTGTTGAGTAAGACAATGGTGCCTTCTTCGCAGCGGCTAGTGGGAAATTGGACCTCTTAAATATAAAATTCCAAACATTACACGTGCCACCACTCATTATGAACCCATATAGGAAGATGACACAATAATAATAACAATAATAATAAATTAATGATGACGAAATTAATAGTAATTAGACGCATTAGGCAGAAGGCGTAGAGTAGGCCAGGCTAAGGAAAAGGGCATGCCAATTGATTTCAGTCCTTGCATCATAGTTGTAACCCAGATGTGCTGTCCAAATGGTCAAAACTCTTCAATATGGTACTCTTTTTTTTTTTTTTCTCTATTTTGCTGAATTCAATATATTACTTTTGATTGCTCAATCAGTTACCAATTATTAAATCACTAAAATTAATATCCACATATCCTTATTTTAATGGGATTTTTTTTTTCCTCTGTTTTTCTAACGTCACTAGAACAGCTAATTTGACGAAAAACAACCAAATAAACGATGTACATTCATACTTCAAAAAAAAAAAAAAAAAAGGATGTATATTCACGCCCCACGCATTTTGGTTTACTCCAAGCAACAAAAATAAAGTAAAATTACTATAGTTGGTAAAAAAAAAGAAGGCATTTCTGTTTCCTATTTCCAGTTCATGCACTTTCTTTCTCAGGGTTGAAACGATTTATTCACAGTCCTTGAACAATATTACATAGAAAATGAATAAAAGTAACAGATTGAACACTTGCTGGAAAATATTATCACATTGCATTTCCATCAAAAATCAGATTCACTTGCACCACCAAAGTCTTCAAAGGAAAAAAGAAACAAAAAAGGAAAAAAAAATAAAATAAAAAAAAGAATTCTAATACCTTTTTCTTTTTCTCCACAAATTTTCGATTAACCTACTATAAACCTCAATTGCTAAGGCTCATGGTCGAATTTTGATGACAAAATTCCCCGATCATAACAAAAAGAAGAAAAAAACATGTGAAGTAAAAAAAGAAAAAGAAAAAGAAAAGAAGAAGACTGAGAAATTCAATTCAGTTGAAGTAATAAATTAAAAGGTCCATTTCCAGATCTTGATCCGAAGATCAACCTTGCATTTGGCGTCGGAGACCGACGCCACAGTTGGCGACTTCCCTTTGGGTGCAACTCCTTTGATGCCTTCACATGTAACCCTAATCCCGACCTTCTTGCTCTTCAAGCTCTCCATTTTCACTTTCACTTTTGTGTCCATCTGAATCTCCATCGGAATTCCGCTCTTCCTCTTCAGATCGGATCTCAACGACGTCGTCGAATCTGTGTCCAGATCCTGCGACGCCGACACGATAGCGCGGAATGTCGTCTCGTTCTTCTTCTCGCTGGTGAACGCCGGGATCGTGCCGTTACCGATTTGGACGGAATTGGAGGAGCAGGTCAGAGTGAAGGCGTCGTAGTAGAAGACGAGGTGGCTGTTAGGGTTTTTGGCGGCGATGGTGAGGTTGAGGAGCGTGGTGAGGTGGGAGGAAGACGAGTCGGAGGCGGTGGTGAGGTTGAGCCTCGCAATGCGGAGGGAGGTGACGGTGAACTGAGGGCGATGGGGGTGGTAGAGGACGTAGACGGCAGCGCCGGCTATGGCGACTAGGAGAGCGAGGGCGAGGAGGATGAGGATTGACCAGAAGCAGCAGCAGCAGCAGATGCTCCGGCCGCTGCGGCGGCGGTGGCGGCGGTGGTATCGAGGCTGGGGACGGTAGGGCGGCCGGGGCTGGGGCTTTGTAGCTGCGGGATTGGCGGCGCCGTTGGTGGCGGCTACGGGTGCGCCGGCTGCTGCAGTGGCGCTGCCGTTGCCGTTGGCGGTGGGCTTGGAAGATGGGTGGACTCTGTCAGCCATCGCGGGATGGATGAGATTTAGGGGGGAGAGAGAGAGAGAGAGAGAGAGAGGGATGAAGTGGAGAGCGGAGAGTGGAGGAGAGAGTATTTGAATGGGAATAATGAGCGTAAACGCGTGGAGGTTTTTGTTGAAGAAAAGGATGGAAATGTGAAGGGAAAGAAAGAAGGAAGAGAGAGAGAGAGGGAGGGAGGGAATGAGGGAGAGGGGGACTAGGTACCAAAAGCGATGCTGCCACCTCACCCGAGTGGAACTGTTTTTGCCCAACTCTCAACTTCTTTCCAAATTTTCTGCACTACCTATATTTTTATCTCTTGTATGAATATTGTCTTTAATATGGTACTCTTTTTAAATTGGAGAATTCCTTTTAAAGTGTATAGGTTCTGTTTTTCTTTGTATTATTTTTTGTCTTCATCTTTTTATCGATATATTTTTCTTCATGTGATATTCTTTATCGGTATTTGGATGCAAATGAATGTCCTTGTAGTGTATATTTCTAACCAGTTAAACTCATTAAATTTATAAATAATTATGCATTTCTATGCCCTTATGAATAAATGAATTTATATAAATGGATAACTTACATAAGTTATTGTTAGATTATGGTTACTCGAATTCAGTTTAACTCGACCTAAAAAGCTCGTAGTGCTATAATTGTGATGAAAAACAAATGTGGGATTTTTCATGAGATCTATGATGATAACGGAGGGATCGGGCTGATAAGCCCAATCCTGTAGCCTACCACTGATCTCGTTGAGGGTGCAGGGACGTCGCCGGTCGTGGTACGGGGCTTTGTATTTTTTGACCATGTAGTTTATATTTTTAGGTCTATAGGGTTTTGTTTATACCTAAATATATGATGTATTACATTCGGGTTTCATTATTATTGTTGATGCTTATCGAGTTCTGACGTCGGATCAACACCACGTGTGACGGCACACGGAGTTCAACTCTTTCCTGTTCGCCTCTGCTTGGTCTGGTCGGCCTGCAACAAGATGAGGGACGCTTCGGAGGCAAGGAATAGTCAGAAAACAAGACAAGGGCTCTCCGATGCTCAAGACAGGGGTTGCTCAGCAGAGATCGGGAACCGGTTAGGTAGGAAGGAGCTTACTTGTCAAAATGCAATAAATGCATCCTATTTATAGGTTACTACTTGGATCGGATGTTAGGTGAGTTTTGCCCATAACCCGAGTGTCACATCATGGCATGTCAGGGCAAGTGACAAGTGTCATCTCCCTCCGTCGATAGATGAACTCACATCCGACGATGAGTTTTTTACCATTTGTTAGCCGGTGATGGCGAGTAGCAGTCTATTTTGGCAGAAGAACAGTCTGGCCCGAGACAACACTCAATCCGAGGAGGCGGCCTGAAGAGGCGCGGCCCGGGAGGCCCTAAGAATCACCTCAGACAAGATACCAAGCATAGTCGGGGTCGGCTATGAACTACACGTACCTTTTGCCGAGCTGTGTTCCTGACCACTTGAAGTTTAGCTCTTCGACGGTGGCGCCGAGCTTACCGTCAACAATTATTGAATTTTAGCCTATCTAATCGCCTCCATTTTGTAATCTTCATGAGTTTAGTGATTTTCTTCTCCTCTACCAGTGGTTGTTTCCAGTCTTGGGGTTTCACACAAATCTCTGTGTATTTTTGTTCTTTATTTCTATCGCATTATTTTCGTAACAGTTACATTACAACTTTCTAAGGCTATTAGCCACCACTACACGATCCACACACTTCATCAATGTCATCTGATTTGAGTCGTGCTTTTAAGCAAACGATATAAAATGTTGCCGCAAAATTTTCTATAACAACATATTTAGTGCATAAATTTTTTTTTCTTCATAAATGTCATCTGGTTTGAGTCGTGCCATATATAAAGTACTACGATAATATTTTCTATGACATATATTAGTGCATAAATTCTTTTTTGGAAATGAATATTATTTCTTTCTTCAAGAAAAAAGAAAAGGAAGGAATTACATTTTTTTTCTTTATTTACTCGTTTTATTTTCCCGCATACTGAACCAAAGGAATGGGAATTAAATCTCGCGTGGAACATGGAAATGTGGAGTGATAGCGATCCCATACGCACATCTCGCACGGTCCATTGGTCGGTTCAAAAAGGCCGGCTTTGCCTTTGTTGCTCGTGGTTGGGCATGTGATTTAAGTAATTTGTCAGAAACCGCGGGGTCCACTCTCTCCTTCTCTAGCTAGATCATACGGTTGGAAAGCGATCTTTTTTTTAGTCTAATTATCTATCCATTTTCTCATTCAATGCTACGTGTGTGATTGTCTGAAATAAATTAAATTAATCCTTCTTATATTTACATTAACGTTTCTCTTAAAATAATTAATTTTTCTGATTCGTTTCCATATTTAGCCGCGCCGGTCTTTATGCACTTTCGTAAAAAAAGCACCGCGTCCTAATAAAGGAGAAACCTTTATCAAAATAATAAATTCCTCTCATTTAAAGCCCACCCAAATTCTGTCCTTCTTACCTTTTTTTCCAGCTAAGACAACCTAGATCTAACAAAAACAACCTACTCAAAGAAAGATTAGGTGCTAAGAAATTAGATTTTACGCTAAACAACACTGTTTAAGTCTTTTAAGACCAGAAATCAATTGTCTGGTTTTGAGAGAGAAAGGAAAATGACTGCGGATGGAAAGTAACAGAATAAGGTAGTGGTCAGAGAAGTAGAGGATCAATACCCATCAATCAAGAAGTAAACTAGAATAGAACCCCACCGCCACCGACGACTGAGGTTAAAAAGTGTGTAAAAAATAATAATAAAAGAAATAAAATGCGCGGATTTGGGGGTTGCTGACGGTTTTAGGACAGTGAAAAATTAGTTAATTAATCCCATCTCAGTCGCTGCGTTGCGTTTACTTAACTCCAAAGTCAATCATCGACACCGTTGTCTTGTTGCTTTTGAGGTTGGAAGAACCAGTTTTATTTAATGTTTGGATTGTAATTATGCGAAAAAAGATTAGGGAGTTTCAATTAAAAAATAAAAAATAAAACCCCAATAATTTTTTTCCCTATTGTCTGAAAACCAAAGTTGTTGTTGTTGTTCTTATTCATTGCTCACCAGGTGATATTGTTAAAAAAACACCGCCGACAATGGCTGTACTTTCCAAAATTTTATTTTCTTTTTATCCCAAGGCAATCCTAAAATGTTAACGTGAGATTCTTTTAGTCTTGGGCTTTCTCGCTTGATAACGCTTATGAATTGGTGCAATTTGTTCAGGTTTTAAAAATATTTTTATAGTAAATAGTAAATTTTTAGCCTAAATAATTTTTTCACCCTAAAATAGCATGCAATGTAGTGTTAGTAACATATTTAATAAATATCTAACAATTAAATATCTAAAGTAAGATAAAATATGGTCATAGCAAAAAGAAAAGATAAAATTAGGTAGTCCAAAAAAAATCCACAACTTGTAATATGTCTAATTCCATAATTAACAAAAGCCAATCAAACTAATTCCAACAAAAGAAAAAGAAACTAGTCTAACAAATTTCATAATCAACAATTACACAAACTATCACATTAACAAATTTCACACATTAAACTAATTAATTTCACAAATTGCACTAGCTAATTTTACAAAATAGTTGATTCCAACATACTGAAAATTAAAAAATTTGACAAATCAAACTAACTAAAACAAAAAAAAAAAAAACCAAAAAACCAAAAAGAGCAACAATACATTGTTCTCTTAGCTCACTGCACTGATGAGCTAGGGGGCCACAACAAGGTGGGGAGGGTGTGAGCAACCGCATGAGAGAGGTGGGAGGCGATAGGATGGTCTAGCCAGTTGGTTGGCGACAACGTGGGAGAGTTGGGAGGGAGGTGGGTGATGGGTTGGGCTAGGCTAGGCTATGTTGGGGGAGGGCGGGTGGGCGACAGAGTTACTGAGGTCAGGTAAGGGGGCCTGGGGGATGGATGACGTCATGGGAGAATGGAAGGGGGTGGGCGATGGGCTGGGCTAGGTTGAGGGAGGTCAAGAGGAGGAAAGGTGGTCTTGGGGGGTGGAGGGTGTCTAAAGCTCTCAGCAGCTGGAGCTGAAGAAGGCGATGACACAAGCCACACAGCCATGGCTTGAGCAAATGGCGGCATGCAGAGGCAGGTCGAGAGGGATGGTCTCTGGGGGGGGGGGGGGGGGGGGGGGGGGGGGGGGGGGGG
>CAMOHE010039578.1:37166-62718 GCA_946598075.1 Artocarpus hirsutus
CCCCCCCCCCCCCCCCCCCCCCCTTTGGTGGGGTGGGGGGGTAGTGGGGTGGGGTGGAGAGGAGTTGGGTCCTTTTTTGTTTGCTTACTATTAGGGTTGGTATTTTAAATTAACGGTTAAGATCTAATTTTGTAGATGAACGATTGAGATTTAAATGGATATTTTGGTCATTTCAAACTAAAAGCTAATAGAGTTAAGTCCAATGAGTATCAGTGTGATTAGTTTTGGTCCAAAATGTGTCATTATAATTTGGGTAAAACACAAGAGATGTTAGTGTAATTTATTTAATAATTAAATTCTAGTTTAAATCCGCAAAACAAATTAATGGCCACTGACCGCTAAGATTATAGAGATTATTGGGGCGGTTTTGCTTTGCTATAACTAAATGGTTAGTTTAGCTTGAAATTTGTGCTAGTAAACATTAATTTTGAACGCAAGACAACATTGGCGGCAAAATTGCCAGGAAATTCCACCCTTTGAAGAAAGAACTACTGAATTGACCAACCTCAGAATGTGATAGGACTTGCTAACAACCATTGCGGCTATCGATTCTTTTCATTCTAATGAACTTTTGTTCTAGTATAATCAAGTCTCTTCTTGCTATAACAAGCATAATCAAAGCCTTTTCATTGCGTCTGGACCCGGACGCTACAGCCATCGAATCTCCGAAAAAAAAAAGACAAATAATTACAATAAAAGCCAGGGACCAAATAAAAAATTTCAGGTCTGAACCCTTTCCTCTTTTTTTTTTTTTTAATTCATGTTCTTAGTTGCCATTTGCAACTTAATTGACAAGCCGAGAATTTAAGGACAAAGATTACTAAACCATTTTCAGCTATAAAATTCAATTAATTCTGACGAAAAGAGAAAATAAAGTGTACTAGGATTCAAGAATATTGCAACTCATGAAAACTGTATAACTAGGACTAATATAAACCAGGCGAGAGAATGATGAAGAGGACATAATTATATTGAGTTTCTATTATTCACATGAACTTGTGAAGACTTGAAGAGATTAAAATGTTCTCACCAGTGCACATGCAAACGCATTTTTTGTTTTATGTTTCTCGGTCTCCAAATATACTTCCATAATAAATATTAAAACATATGATGTCGTATATATGTATGTGTGTATATAATACATATGATATATATAATATACACATATAACATATATTACATACATAAAATGTACATTATATATATTTTGTTAAAATTTATATATATATATATATATATATATC
The DNA here is from genome assembly GCA_946598075.1 of Artocarpus hirsutus. NCBI lineage: Eukaryota > Viridiplantae > Streptophyta > Magnoliopsida > Rosales > Moraceae > Artocarpus > Artocarpus hirsutus. Next base: position 38,411 of record CAMOHE010039578.1, read on the forward strand.
ATGTATCGTTTTCCTATAAGCACATGCATGTGCACGTGGGGAATTAACCAAGCTACATATGCGGCCATAATACACTAGTCCAAATTACCAAAACGTGCATGTGAAAGCATTAGATATGATTGTAATGACAATACATGTGACATTCAACGGTAATAATAAGTGCATAATGTTACATTACATTATTCCCTTCGGTGCTTATAAAAAAAAGAAGTCACACCGCCCGCGTAATCTATTTATATATATATACACACACACACACATACATACTTGAAAAGCATATTATGTAATCTAATTTTAAATTTGCCAAAAAAAGAAAAAAAAAATCCAATGATGGTATATAGCCTAAACTTTTTAAACTGAGCAGTAAAAGGCTCATCAACCTTTACCTTCCAACCACTACATGATTACAAAAAGAACAATAATGGAAAATCAAGTAATCAAAGACGTTTTCATGTAATCCTGTCACCAACATTCATGAAGATGAAGTTACAGAAGGTGAATCATTAAGTCCAGCTCAAAATTTGCTTCAATTATGTAATTTCTTACTTTGCTCTTTAAATTTTGCGGCGAAATGTACATGCCAGACATCCAATGAAAATGTCAGTTGAAGAATGTCAGATTGGGTCGTTATTGTTGAAGCTGACATATTTATATATAGTAGCATGGATTTCTCTTTACTTCAGGGATTCACCAGGCGCCGGATTAAGAATTGCTTCACACATATTTGGTCTTCTTTGTCTCTAGGGCTTCAGATTGCAGTGAGAACAAAAAAAAAAAAAAAAAAAAAAAGACGTTTGGATCTTCAGTTTGAATCCAAAAATTATAATTCAAATTATATAAGATGATATATAGTAACAAAACCAGTTTAAATTGAAAATTTTATGGTTTGAATTAGCAAATCAAACATACTAGAAATGTAAAATACTAAGGGTTGATCACATTTTACAGAGCACTTTATGAATGAGAAATAATAACTTAAAAGAATACCAAACCGACTGTTTGCAATACAAGTGAGTGATTTGAAAAGGGGAGAATTACGTTACCTTGGACTTCAATTGCCTCTATATATGAGCATAAAAATCAGCAGAATTTGAAACCATTAACGATAAAACAAACAAACAAACTAACAAACAAACAAATAGTTCTCCAAAGAGTGCCTGGTAGTGGATAATGAAGGTATTCAGACAAAGAACGTAGCTACTTGCAGAAACAAAAAAGGACACGTGCTAATTGCCAAGATATATCACTAAAATCGACTGGTTCAACTTGCCCCAAAATAATTCATTGAAAAAAAGAAGAAGAACTTGTCTTAAAAATAAATAAATAATTCAATATGTTTAAGATCGCTATTCAAAAGTCAAAACCATTGTTGCTATCATTGCCAAGCTTCAAACTATGGGCTATGGTTGACACACATATATGTCAGAGCCAGCTCAAGTAAATCTTGGGCTTAGACAGCAATATTAGAGGGGCCATTTTAGATGTTTGTTTCATGTATTTTATATATATACAGCCGATTATGTTTTAAAATCGAAACAATGCCTAAGAATAAATAGACTAGCTATTATATTCCTTTTTTCTTTTCGTCTCAATTCTACAAAATTATGAGTTGTTTAGATTTTCTTTAAGCGTTTAATGCGAAATAAGCATTAAAATAATAATAAATACAAATCAAAATTATCAGAAACTCGAATTTGAATTGAGGTTTTAGGCAATTGTAAAATTGACAAAGGGTTGAGGCGACACTCTGTCAAATATATACTTAGGACATCTCTCTTTGATTGTATTATTGTCAACAACAATAGTTTTCATTAATGATGTATTGACTTTGACTGCATAAGTTATCATGGATAAGCTCTAACATCGCAACTTACGCCAATGCTCTACCTAAAATAAACTCAACTATTTACATTGCCCTTTTAATTCCATTCATGTAAGAGGCCTGGTGAGTAAGTGACACAATTTTACAACACTAAAGCCTTGTGATTCCATACCATATTCTTTGTTTATTTGTCTTTTTTGCAAGGTTCTTTGTGTTCTTATCACGTTCTTAAGACATTGCTTCCCGTACAATTACAGAATCCCCTTTTGCTCCTTTGCAAGAAATATTGATGCTGAATCGAATTTTAGCCCCATTTATATGTCCTTTTTATGCAGATTGCATCAGTTTTGATGATTTTAGTTTTCAATTACTCAACATGAATGCCTTTTGCGGCCTTGTGCGATACCATGAACGTCTTTTTTCCCGTTGTCTTCGCAACTTTTACTCTTTACCTGTGTTCTTCGCGGTTTTCCAGAATTATCATAGCAACAACCTCTAATGGGTTAACTTGCTGCCTGCTTTTTGCATAGTTTTTCACCTCTTTTTTAACTTTCCTTTTGAATTGCAGGAAATCAGGAGTTTGAAGCGGGAGAAAGGAGAAAAGAATGTAACACTGATTGACTAGCTCTTTATTATGGGCCTCACGGCCACAATATCAACAGTTGATTGCCGTATTTCCCTTTTAATATATAATGCAAATTTACGACGGTATAGTGGAAATATAGTTAATTTTTAAAGTGCTTGAAGAAGTTTTTCTTTTTTTTTAGAAACATAGCAATATATTACGCTACATTGCAAATTTATGAGAGTGAAGTTTTAGAAAAAGCATTACTTTTGAAATATTTTAATACTAGTAAAATAACATAGTAATTGTTATAATGATATTCACATTTTATACTACAAAATTACGTAATAATTATTTTAATATTTATACTTCTGTTATTTGTACAGTATTTTAAGTGTTTTAATATATTAAGTAGTTAAATTTTGTTATTTTTGAAAGAGTTTTGGAGTCCATGTCATCATGAGTTTGACGACAAGTGGTGGGAGCACTAGAATCATTAAGGTTCCTTAATTTTAATTAATTAGAATTTTCTAAATTTTACAACAAAAAAGAGTAAATTGCTATAAAGTAACTTGGTAACTCATAATAAAATATAAGATAATTCGGACCCACGTCACTTTTAAGTGTAAGATAAAAGCCATGGCAACCCTGTAAAGTGATCGCTAACTATATATTATACACATTCATGCTCTATATTACTCAATAGCAAGTCTTTATCTTGTTCATCCTCACAACAACCTGTTTAATAAGACAATAGCTTGGTTTCGCAACGTTATTCCAACCAGATAGTACTAACTGCTACAATATAAATATCTTAATATATTATTATATAAAGTAAAAATAAATTATATTAGCGTAAAACTTTCACATATTAAAGTAAATATATTTTAACTGTTGGTTATAATTGTGTTACCGAATGAATTTGTTAATGCTTCATTCTCCACCTTCAAGGCCGAATGGATATCCACACCAATTGGCCCTTAGCATTTATGGCTGGCATGGCAATGCATTTAAGTGACCCAAAATAAATGAGGTGTCTTTATCATTTCTTTTCTTTCTGTTATTTTTATTTGGTTGTCAACCCTTATTACATTTTACATTAATTGCAGAAGATTTAAAACACAACCATAAAATATAAATTTGGTGTTGACGTAGTGCCAATACAGTGAGCCCTTTGTTTTTAGTTAGTAGGAGGTGAGAAGTAAAAACTATTTATAAGTGTTTAGAACAATTTTTTTAAAATAGTTTTAATAAGTTAAAATAGTTTCAATTTTTTTAAGTTACAAAAATGTTATATTTAAGTTTATAATACATTATTAACACTCAAATATAAGTTTTAACCCCATGTTTGGTATAGTGGTGGGAACCACTATTTCCACCACAAACTCAGTTATGAACAGTATAAAGCTCTCACATGTTAGAGTAACAACAAAAAAATTTATCACAATGTAAAGCTCTCACATACTACATAAAAGTACTTCTAACCAATAGTTTCCATCACTTTTCAAACACCACCTAAAGTCTTTTTTAGAAGTGTCTTTTGAAAATTCATATCTTATAGCTTTGATAGAAAACACTTTTAGAAAGTAAAAATATTTTTAACAAATCATCCAAATATTTCTAAAAACAATTTTTGTACTTAAAATGTTAAAAATAGTTTTTAAAATGCCTACTTAAACAGTTCAATATTTCCCACGTGCTACACGATCCATAGCCACCGTATACGGATAAGCACGGCAGAGAATTCCCCGGGCTGATTGGACCAAACTGGCCATCACCATTTCTGACTTCAACTTCCTGTCTTCAAATAACACCCAAAAGTGATTTTTGGAATTTCATATATAAATTTGCAAATTGCACATCCTGCCCAGTGCCCAGCAAAGCATATGCTAATATGCTTCAAAGAGTCCATTAAAGTTAGTCACCGACAGGACAATTATTTTTAAGGATTAATATTTACTTTCTTTTTGTTTTTAGCTAGGAACAATGGCTCTTTAAAGGTTTGTTTAATAAATAAATTTAAATTAATGATTTAATTTAAATCATATAATTTAAATTAATGATTTAAATAGTTATCTAAAATGATGTTTGAATGTGGATATAAGTTTTAATGTAGTATAAAATAAAATTAAAATTTATGTTTGGAGAAATAGTAAAAATAGTTTTTGATTTATTAAAAAATATAATAAAATCTTAATATTAATGATCTTAAAAAACATGTAATATATATTTTAATTTATTTCTCTCTTATTAAAAACACAATGAAAAAAAATCTCATTTAGATATTGAATGAAAAAGTTATAATTTTTTTCCTTTAAATATAAGAGAGAAAATTTTAAGTTTTACTGTAGCAAAGATATCTAAATATCAAAAGTTTAAAAGGAACTCAAAACTCTAAAAACTTAGATTTTTAATACTCAAAAGATTTAAATTTTAAAAAAAACAAACACATATTCAAAAATTCTTAATACTTAAATCTAAATTTAAGTATATTAAGCCTAAAAGATACACAAAATAAACAAGCCTTAAGTTTCTTTGGTTCATGGGTTAAAAAAAGAAATATAAACTTTAACAAAAAAAAAAAAATACTGTAACAAAATTTGAACAACAACAACCGGACCAGTTCTTTTGAAAGAAAACAAAGAAACAAGAGAAAGGCCAATGTATTAAATTTGAAACAATAAGGGTAGATTTGAAAATTTAGTTCTATAGACGTACTTATAAGCAATAAAAGGATCTACATTACACACGCAATTATAGCCACCCAAAATTAGCAAAACATTGAAAAGCAGCCCCAAACTGTAGTTTCTTTACTTCCCACTCCCTCCACCGATCATCTCCTCGTACCTTATGATCGAGTCCCGCCTCTGCAGCTTCAGCTGCTGCTTGAACTTCTTGATGAAGTCGTCGGCTTTGGCATCGACCTCTTCGTCGTCGTTGTCGAACTCTGCCGCCTTGACCTTCACCTCCCTCACCGTCGCCGGCCGTCGAGCCTCGACGACGTCCGCCTCCTCGAAGTGCTCGAACGCCGACTTCGCGCTCGCCGACTTCTTCATCTTCCTTGAGAGCTTCGCCGGCTTCGGCTCTCCGGCAGTCGGCTTCGTGTCGGACTTGCTCAGGCCGCCGCTGCCGCCGCCCTTCAGCTGGCTGTAAATCTCATCGAGCGTCTGCCCTTGGTCGTCGTCTCCTTGGTCGAATTGGTCTCCGTCCTCTTCGATTCGCTCCTCCTCCGCCTCCGCCACCGCCGCCGCCGTACCCTCTTCTCGAGGGGGCTCTTCCGCTAGGGTTTTCTCTGCCGGCGCTTCTTGCGAAATGTAACCGTAGAGGTTGATGGACTTGAGCCTTTGAAGCACTGATGGAGATCTGGTGAACTGAGATTGCTCTCGCTCCGGAGTCTGCGCGAAGGCGCAATTGGCGTCGGTTTCAGGGGATGTGAGGAAATTGGTGGTCGGTTGTTGGGATCTGCAGGAGTAGAAGTTGATGGACTTGAGCCGCTGCAAGACGGAGGGAGATCTGACGAGTTGATGAGGGTGAGGGCGGTTGGCTCCCGCGGGATCTTGGTGTTGGTGGTTTTGGGTGGTCAAGCCGGAGGTGATGGCAATGGTGCCGATCATGAGATTGAGGAGGACGAAGAGAACAGCGGGAGTGAACCAGCTGTTCATGGAAGCCCATAGTGAGGGTATGGAAGATACGGATTCTTCAAACATGGCTTTTTTAGTCGCACAGAGAGAGAGAGAAACGGTGTGTTGAGAGACAGACTTCAGATATGTTTAGAGAGAGAGAGAGAGGCATAGGCCAAGGGGGTTCAGTTTGGGTGGATATTTTTAGTTGGTATTTGTTTTTTTGGCATCTTTTTGAGGATTTTGATATAATTTGTCTGTTTAATCATTTTTTCAGAATCTGGCGAGAGCAGGTGTAGGCTTGTATAAGCGGACAAAACATGGGGGCACTGGGTGAGCGATTTTGTGAGGCTGTCGTTGGATTGAATTAATGAAGGGTGGTAAGCGATGTTGACGGCCGGTCTGTGTTTTGCATTTTGCATCTGATGCAAGATTTCCCATCATTTTGACAAGGAGGATTAAACTAGCAAGCTAAAACATCTTTCATTGCTATATTAAGTATTTAAGGGCGTAAAAAAAGTATTTTAGCAATTATATTAATAAATTAATTACTATTTTGAAGTTCACTAAGCATTAAAACTTAAAAGAAATTGGATTGTTTCCTGTTACACCATTTAACAAAGAAGTAAATACTAAGGGTCCGTTTAGTGCATTGGATATGATAGTTTTAGAGGATTTAATTGACTTGTATTGCATAGAAGAGGATAAAATTTTAGCTAATTTAATTCCATGTTTGATGTTGTGTTATTAGGATATGGACCTTTTTGTAAAATTTTTTTAAAAATTGGGTCCAATTGCAATTTTTTAAAATCATAGTGGCAAAAATATAATTACCAAAAATTATTTCAATCACATAAAAATTACATTTTGAACCCTTATTTATAATTTGACCACAAATTTTATAAATTTTTGCAAATAAATCTTTGAAGATTTTCACAATGTACAAAGGTTATGTTTAATCTCATGCTTTAACAAGGAACTGCATAATCCTCTTTTAAGGGGATTTAAGCATAGATTGGATAAGAGCTTATCTAATTCAATCCTTTAAAGTTTTTCACTAAATAAAGTATTAAGATTTAATCCAATCAAATCCTCCCTAATCTTGCGCATCAAACATGCCTAGGAAATGGATGATCCTCATTATTATTGCTTTCGTTTTTAACCATATTATCTTTTTCATTATATTATTTTACATTATAGTAGATGTGTTCTCATAGTATGTTTGGTTGGAGGGAGATAGATGGTAAGAAAGACCTAGTCTATTGTTTGGGTAGAAAAAATATTGTTTGCCTAGAGGAAAAAGGGGGAAAAACGTATGTAGAAAGATTTATGCAATGTATCAATTAAGATCATCTCCATTATTCTTATTTTTTGTCCCTTTAACAAAATGGAGCCTTGACGTGACTATTTTTGTAAAATTTTTAATTATGATATAGATAAGATAATCTCTAATAAAATTCAAAAAAATTTCTCTCAATTTCAATGCCAAAGGCTAATAGGGTGTTTAAGAAGTATGGTTATAACTAAAACTTTTAAACTGAAAATAATAACATGCGAGAACTTTACATTATAGCTCTATTTTTTCAATCATTGTAGCATGTAGAACTTTACACTATAACAACCAAAAGTTTTGATTAAAATTGATTTTAGCAAACAATCTTTAAAATTGGCAAGAACCAAAGTTCAAGAAATAATTTGTCAAGGAAAAGTTTGGAACTAAAATGACACAAGCCTCATAAAATTTGAGGACTACTGATGCTAATAATCCAAAATAAGGGGAAATTATAGCCAATAACTTGGTTTTGAATTTCTATAGGAGTAAATATGATACTCCAATTGTTAATAAATATCATAATATTTCTAAAAGAATATTTTTAAAGAAAACTATATGGAATGCCCCTTTGTGGATACTTCTTATAAAAAATGCTCTCTTTTTTCTCACTTTTCAAAACTATCCCTTTATTATTATTTATTTTTTAATTTAATTTTTCAATTTATATTTTTATCCCAGTTCAAAACTAGATAAAAAAAAACCTAACTTAGATCTAAATTCTCGCTCTTACTTATTCTCTCTTTTCTTTTTCTCTCTTCATTTCTTCACTTTTCTCTTCACCCTATCTCAAATCAAAATTATCTCTTTGTCTAACTCAGATCTAATCTAGTTTTAAGCATGACCGACGACAGAGTTAGCGTTGGAGACGAGTTCTCTCTCTTCCTCCTTTGTCGGTGCCATTTAAAGATCTCTACCCTGTCATCCCAAACAATGCCTGCCATTTTTCTCCACCTATGGCGGTCTCTTTATTGGCCTCTAAAGAAGACAAGGAGACCATCAAATCAATGGTGGATGAAACTCTATCTTTGTACTCGCTCAAATCAAGGCTAAGGGACTGCAAGTAAAAGGCGATGATATGGCACGAGGCGCTCTAGAGGATGACGAGGAGTTTGGTCGAAGGATTGCTGATTGAAGGATTTGATCTCAAGTCGATATTTGTTTTGCATTTTGTTTCTAATCATAGATATGTGGGTTTTATTGTGTTTCAATAGATCTGTGTAGATTTTTTTTTTTTGTGTATTTTTGTGATTTCTCCACGTCTAAGACAGCCACGGTGCCACCAGTCTTAGCAGTTATCAATTGGTAACCAAATTGGTATTTGCCAGTTGGTAGCCACAATAGTATCTGCAGTAGATACCAGCAAGTATCTACAATAGTTACGAGACAGAATTTGGTGTGACGACCCGCCTTTTTGGGCAGTCATTTTACTTACTTAAAACATCATTAATTAAACAGTAATCTTACTTACTTAGTAAGAAAAATACTGAATTAAATTTTTTTCTTTAAACATTCTTTAAAATGTACTTAAAAACTATTAAGACCACTGTCGCCATTCAAGTTGAAACCTCGCTCAATACTTGCCTTTAAAACCATTTCAAATCGTTTCTTAAAACTTAATAAGAAACATTTATTAAATCATAGCTTAAAACTTCACTTTATAATTTTATAATATATTTAGTAAAATGTATCTTAAAATTTTTGAAAACATTTCTTAAAACTCTGATTTTCTTAAAACTTTGAAAACACTATATTAAATAGTAGAAGACCTTTTCTGTGAATAGTAGCGGAAACATATTGTGGTAGTATCCATACTTAAATTTTCGCATCTACCCTCTGCAACACCCAGCTCTTCCAACGGGTCCTACTGGTCGCCCATAAAACTACCTACAGCATGAGAAAACTCACAAATCATTTAAACACGCTTCAAAAACTTTTTTTTATAAAAACCTTTCTCTTGAAACATTTTTCATAAAACATTTCTAAAACGTTTTCATAAAGCATTTCTGTAACGTTTTTCATAACACAACATTTATAAACCTTTTCTTATAAACATGAAAATGTTTTCCATAAACACTTAACATAAACATTCCTTAGAATGTTTTTCATAGCATTTAAATATTTCATAATAAGTACAATAAGCAAAACTAAAATGCATGTTTCCATTTATGCTTAATTATGTACTTTCAATTATGAGCGTCTTATGAACATTCCTTTCTTATTTTAACTTTCTATTCTTTGTTCCTTAACTTCCTTTATCTTACTTTAACTTTCTATCCATGTCCTTATCTTACCTTTACTTTCCTTATTTTACTTTAGTGTTTGTACCAACTTATTAATCATGAGATCATAAACATGATGTTTCCCTTGCGAAAGACTTTAGACCATCGAACTTCCAGGTCATATACCTCACATCTAGGAGGTCAAACTTTGACTTTACTTTTATCACCTCACAACTAGGAGGCTGGTACGACACTTTCGTTTTATCTTTTCGTTACCCTCTTATTAACTTTAGTGAGCATGTCAAATGCAATCATATCATATACAAACACACTTGCAATTCATAACTTGTACTGCAAAATCTATTACATAATAAATGCAACGTATTGTATAACAAATGCATCTTATAACGCAGACACATTTTGCGAATCATAACTTGTATTCTAAAGCTTATTGCATAGCAAATGCAACTTATTGCATAACAAATGCAGCTTATAAAGCAATCACATTTTGCAAATCATAACTTTTATTTTGAAACTTATCGCATAACCAATGCAACTTATTGCATAACAAATGCATCATAAAACTTATAACTTAAACTATAAAATATTATACATTATCAAAATACAAAACATACTTTAAATACTTTGAACATCATAATTTGAACTTTTAAAAATATTATGCATATCAATATGCAAATAGACTTTAAACATAATACTTGCAAATTCATTGCAAATTTTACTTTGAATCTTTAAAACTTTTTACATAATAAATGCAAACATACTTTAAAAGTAACTTGCATAATAATGCAAACTCATTTACAATCGTATACATAGATATTCAAAAATTATTTACTTCATGCTGTAAGTGAGGTTTGAAACTTATCCGAACTATGCTCTAGCGTTCTCTATTCCGTTCCTATCTCGTTTATTTTCCTTCCATTGGTCGGCTTCTATGTCTGATCATACAACAGCCAACTCATTAATTAACTTTCTTTTTATCAATCTACTCGATTGATAATAAAATATAAACATTAAACATTCTTTCCTTTTAACTTGACTTATATACTATCGGCTTACCATTCTCTTACTTAATTCTGTAACCCATCGGGGTTACTTTTCCTTTACTTAAACATACCTTGTTAATTTTTCGTCTCACTGGCGATTTCGTTACTTAACGTATTACGAAAAATTTTTTATCTAAGATCGTTATGCTAAATTGGAGTGTTCGATTCCGTTCTAGTTGTTTTCTTAATAATGACAATTTTACCCTTAACGGTTTTCGTCCATTTCTTAACTTAATAAAACTCACTGCTTAACTTTAACATTTCATTACCTATATCATATAGAAAAATTTTCACTAAGAAACGTTTCCTGACATCGGGCGTTTCGGGTCCGTTTTGGGCATTTTCATGAAATAACCATTTTGTCCTTAATCTTATTTTCTTTTATTCATTCCTTGACTGAACTTTAAATCCTTAAAACTTAACATTCATAATAGTTACTGCCCACAGAGGTATAGAAAACCAACGTTCTCTAGTGAAAACCCAATTTTCACACAATTTACGATTTTTGGCCCAAAATACAAAGATATTTACATTTTTGTCCCTGGAACCAAAAATAATCTTTTTAAACCATTAGTCCCCATTTTTCATGAGGAAAATTTTTGCTCAAAGTAACATATTCCAAAATCCTTTGGAAAAATGACATTTTTGCCCCCTTAAAACTTTTTTTCCAATTTCAATAAATTCTTGTAAAATTAAAATCTCACAAATGGTTGAGATTTTTTATGACCTTCTCATGATACTTAACAGTTTTGTCGAGATCTACAACTTTTATGTTTTAAATTTCTTGAAATTCCCACTATACAGGGGTGTTTTTGGGTATTTTTAAATCTACCGAGGGAAATTTTTTTCTTTCAATTTAGTCCTTGGGGTATTTTTGTAAAAATTTATTTTTAATCAGCATCTCTACCCTTGCAAGGGCAGTTTCAACTCTTATTTCAATCATTTTCATGCCCACTCATCATTTTTGCAAAATTAGTACTAAAATTACAAAAATAAAACTTTTTGCAAAAACTAATATTTTGCACAATAAAACCCAAATTTTCACAACATTACCGTGCCATAATTCATGTATATATGAGATTTACACAAAAATTTGCTTGAAAGTCCACATACCTTTGAAAGAATAAAAATCAAATTAAAAATCACATAATTTCAAAATTTTAAAATTCAAAACTTACCCCAAATAGCACTTTTGGTTTCTAGCCCTCCAAGAGCTCCTTTAAAGCCTTTTTCCTACGCATTTCTCACACAAAAATGCTTCGAATTAACTTTCCTTCCTTAACCCAAGAAAAACCATGAAAAACCTCAGAAAAAGTTAAGGTTTTTACTTTAAAACTTGTTAAAATCCTTTGAACTTCACCTCTTGAACTTAAATGGGGTTATTTTGCAAAGATGTGGAGTTGCAAAATTTTTTGGGAGAACTTCATCCATGATGGCCGTGGGAAATGAGGAAGAAGGAGTGAGATTTTTTGGCAAAATTCAACATTAAATGCTTCCTTATCCGATGGGTGACTCGTGGTAATCCATTGGGCTACCATGTGGCAATATGTGATTGGGCCACCTTTTATGGCTTGGTGGCCCAATAAGATTCAATTGGGTGTCCACTTTGTGAGGCTCAAAAATTTACACTATATAATTTTTCACCACACAGTATTTTTCTTATACTGCCATGGTAAAATCAGTGCAAAAACACATTCCTAGACTATGTAAAATATTTTACTTGCCTCTGGTTTATTTTTAGAGGCCAAACATAACATTTCTTATTCATTCATATTCTCTAAGCAATATTATTCCTATACTGCTTTAACTTAAACAGCCTAATTTCTATACTACATTACCTTAATCAGTCCAATTCTTACACTGCATTACTTTTACAGTGTAATTTTTATACTGCATAACTTTATCAGTATACTTCCTTACACTGCATTATTCTAATACTGTATAATTTTTTCATGTTATTATACAGTATTTTTCCTTAAACTGTATTTTTTGTCTTAATATAATCCTTAACTTAATGCATTTTTAATATAGTAAAAATGCTCAGGTGTTATAGTTTCAACCTTTTTTTTGACAGAATCTGGCAAGTTTCCCATAAGAACTTGACGAGTTTCGAGACGAAATTTGACGATTCCGACGATTTTTTTGGACAGAATATGGCAGGTTCCAAGATGAATTATGGCAGGTTCTAGACGAAACTTGGCGGGCTCCATTATGCTTCAGCACCGGTGCCAACGACTAAAAGCTGTTAGTGCTTTTTTGTTTTAACAAAAATATGTTGGAATCTGGCAAATTCTAAGTTGAAAACTGGCAGGTTATAACTCAACATCCGCGTTGGCAACTAGAAATAGTTGGCGCTTCTTTGTTTCAAAAAAAATGTTAAAATCTGATAAGTTCTAAGTTAGAACGTGACAAGTTACAATATGGCAACCCACTTCGTCGATTAAAGTTGGGTTCCAACGGGCACTGAGACGAATCCTAGCAGGTTTCATTTTGAAAAGAAGAGAAATATGGTCCTCTAATAAATCACCTTTTTATTAAAGGTACAGTTTTAAAAAGAGCTTTTTAGGAGAGCAATCTTGAAAAAGATGGTCCTTTGGGTGGATATTATTGTAAGTTGCTCATGTTTTAAGAGTAACAATGAGTTTATTACAAAAAACAAAAAAAAAACAAAATAGTAAGTATTGTGTAAATAGAAAAGTGGTAAATCTCAATGAATAAAGGAGTATAACATAGGTTTCGTTAGAGTAAATTTGATAAATTTAGATTTTATAAAATTTGATGTGGGATAAATACATAATTTAGAGAGTAACTTTTGATTTATCATATTTTATTGTAAGGCAAATCCATGAGTTATGGGGATAATCCTTGTATTCATCCAATTTGATAGCTATAATTTACCCAATAAATCTTAAATTTACTGTTATTTGCTACTTATCTAAAAATTTCTATCTATTTTCATTATACGAAAAAACTATGCTATTTACCTATACTCTTGAACACTCTGCACTATGGCCAAGGCTATGCCTTCGAAAGATGGATCAAACCTATGCCCATCCAAAAAAACTTTCCCGTCGAGCGCTGCAAATGTGTGCATATATATATATATGTGTGTGTGTGTGTGTGTGTGTGCCTGTATGTATAAATTGACTATTCATATTATTTTACTTTATTTTACATTAGGACTTTTCTTCTCTCTTTCTATTCTCATTCAAGTTATTTTCATTTTTATATACCATATTTGTAGGTTATTTTCATTTTTATATACCATATTTTTAGGTTATGAAAAAAAATCATATATTGTATTTTGAATTTTAATACTTTTATGCCTTTATATTTCAAAATCATGTTAAATTTTTATTTTTTTTATATTAAAATTTGATTTTGATTGTGTAAAATACTTGAATATTTTTTACATTTTAGAAATTTGTAGGATGTTTGACAAATATGGTTAGAACCAATTTTTTAGTTCAAAACACTATAATATGTGAGAACTTTAAACTGTAGCAACTTTTTACTTTTACTGTAGTATGTGAAAACTTTACACTATTTGATAATCAAAAAGTTAATTCTAACCATTCTTGTCAAACTTTTTATTAGCTTTTTCTCTTTTTTATATGCTTTTAGTTTTTCTTTAATGGTGTTTGGTTATTGTGATCAAAATTAACTGTTGACAGGTGATAAAAGAGTGCATTGAATTAAAATTTAAAAGTATAAATATAATAAAGTCCAAAAAAACAAGATTTGAAGTTTTGATAACCTGAGAATGTAGGGTAAAAAATAAAAATAACTCATGCTCCTTCTTCTTCTTCTTCTGCTTCTTTATCTGATGTGCTAATGAATGAACAGTGGACGATCAAGCCGATGAAAACGTCGTCATCGTGACGAGTGATGAGAGTGAGCCGTGGGTTCCTGGCAACACTGGAATCCCTAACGATGGAGCTCCATCTCATCATTAATACGTAGATATGAGAAAAGATTCAATGTTAAAGAGTATGAGCGATCTCTGATGGCGAGGACAAGATCTCTAGTACCATGTTGCGACTAGGCCATCAGACGGAAGAGATCTCATTAGAGATGTATGTGTTTAGTTTGATGCTGCAACCATTCACAATGAGACGGTTAGATCATCGGCAGCGAGGGACCAGGCTCTATGAGGAGGACTGTGATATTTGGGCCTTGAAGCGGCGTGGTGCTTTTTTTTTTTTTTTTTTCGATTTGTAATTTTCGATTAACATGTGTTGTGGTAAATTGAAAAATATTCGTATTTTTTGATAGATTTGGGATTTTTAAGCATTGTAGCGAGAATGCGACAAAAGTGAAAGGTTACCGGCTGGTATCTCGATGGTTATTGAAAGGTCTCGACCAAATATCATGATTGTTGTTTGGCGGAATCACAGTGATTATTGGTTGACACACCACCGGCCAGTATCAAAGTGGTTATTAGTTGTTAATCATTTGGATCACAATGATCACTGATCGATCACTTACCAGTATCATGGTGATTAGTATCTTAAAAGTATATTCCAAATATAGTGGAGTGATAACATGATATTCTTTACATATATTTTGTTTCACATGTATTTATTTTTTTTTATAAATATCATACGTGTTCATTTATGGTGAAACTTAATAGTTTAAACTTTTTTAAGTGTGATATAAAAAAACATAATTTTTAAAAGTGTGTCATAATATGTAATTTTCTCTCGTGGTATTCCTACGAAGAAGAAGAAGCCCACTCTACAAGAATCAGCCTCATCCCATCAAAGTGCATGTTTATCCACCAAAACCCAATATTGCACATGTCCGGACCAAATGCTGGGATGGAGCACCAACCGAAGACAAAGTTCCGAGTCCAAAAGTGGCAAAGAGCCGGGTCTTGTCATTTTTGTGACTGCAAATTGAAACTGGATTTGGTGCCCAAGTGTACCACTGGTACTCTTGAGAAGAATGTGATGACAATTGAGGGAACCAATTGAGAGTCTTTCAAATTGAGAGAGAACATATGGATAAGACAAAAGTATCTTCTTCAATCAATCTAAGAAATACAGATAAAAATAGCTGAAAATCACGTTAGCAAAATTTGGCGAAATTCCTTGCATGGAAAAGACGAAAGTTTGTGAAGTTTTCATCAACATAAGTTTTCAAATTATTTTATAAATATTTTCATTGAAAGAATATATAGAAATATCTTTTTATTTATCAATAATATTCATTGCCAGAATCCATGTTGTATATTTTTATTCATTGCTTCTCTCATGTTACAATCATCTTCTCACGGAGCCTCCTTTCTGCTAGGTCCACAGAGGCAAAATGTAGAACTAGTGCCAATCCTATAGGAACAGTTGACAATTGAATCTAGTTTTTTCCATTATTTTCATATGCGTAATAGTGCAAAAAGAAGGCCCGACTCAAAAACCCAATAAGCATTAGCTCTCCTTGAAAAAGAGTCCAGTACGGCTACTTTGTTACGACTTCACTCCAGTCACTAGCATAACATCTCTCTTTTAAGGAGGCAGCAGGGATTCGACTTCCCTTGGGTTAGAGCACTACGAAAGAAAGTTGATCGTGGATTTATCACTAAGCCTGGATTGATTCTTCCAGGGTCGATATCTAGGCGATTAATGGGGGTGGACTATAAATTTGTTAGCAATATGTCTACGCTGGTTCAAATCTAGCTCGGCCCAATAATTTGCCTGGATCAATATGGATACTGACGCCAACAGTAATAAATATACTAGAACTAGGGCTACAACTAAGTATCATAAGTAAATTGGTCCCGGTTGTTCAATCATTTAATAACCAGAGTCAGGACCACCACAGCCCCTCTCTTCTCTAGGATCCATACATCCTTCTAATACAAAAAAATTTATTGGACTATAACCTAATAAAGTTAACGATACAAGGAAAAGACGACAGTTTGTGAGGTTTTCATCAATATAAGGAAAAGAAGTAGACGAAATACATATGGTATTGGTAGCAAGAGCTTTTCATTATTATGACCGGTGACAAAGACAGGAGGCAGAGGGGGCCGCGTTTTTTATGATTTAATTTTTTACATATAATAGGTATGTATGTAAATTAGATTTGTCCCTGCTTAAATAAATAGTTTTTTAGGTGTTAATATTGTTGGGGGTACGATTTGGTTAGACCCAAATCAAGGATTTTAAATTTCGATTATAGCGAATCAAGCCTAACGAGATTGTTTGATTCAAATTAGTCTGGCATGAGCACCATTTATTTAGTATTTAAACAGGTTGAGGCTTTGATCGATTATAAATTGATCATAATTCGTTCATTTGCCTCCTAACTATTGTCATTATAGGTTTGTCTAAGTATTGACTCAATAGAATAGATGCACAGGATCTGACGGTTATAAGAGAAAGTATGTCAAACCACGAACTAAGATGTAAGAAAGGCTGATTTTTATGACCTATCACAGATTAACACGTGTCATACTATTATTACCACTATGCGCAATATCATCCCCACTTTTCGGGAGCCACGATTTTCCTTGTTTTCTATATAAGGGGAATGACATCTTCATTTGGGGGATACGAGAAAAAAGACTTACAGAGACTCTGTTTCTGTAAGAATTTCTCTTCATTTACATATCGTTTATTCTAGCATCTTTTTAATTTGCACTCATTCAACTCATTTATAGTAAAGAACAGTGGACGTAGCCTTTATTATAGAGTGAACCACTATAAATCTTCTTATATGGTATAATTTATTTTTATAGTATTGTTTAATTTTTCTTAACTTTGTCCTAATTTATTTACTGTAACTATTTTAACAGTAATTTAAAAGCCTAACAACAGTAATTTAAAAGCCTAAACTTATAAATAGTAAAATATTAAACTGATCTGACACATTTATATTTAATTATAGATCCAATGTTTATAATATAATCTTAATAAAAAAAATTTGGCTCCTGTTAATAACTTCTGGCACCGGATTATGACAATGAGGTCAAACATTTTCACATAATGTCGAAATTGTGTTCTCACGGAAAAAAAAATGTTCAAACTTGAAAGTGGCACTTTCTTGTGCCAGCTAGAAAAAGTCTATATATAACATTTATTTCTATTTCTACTACTACTACTATTTTTGTTTTATTATAATTATTATTGTTGTTGCTTTCACTCTTAAACGTTTAAAATTGTTCATAAGAGCCGAGACATGGGGCGTGCGGTTTAATAGATAAAATGCTTTTATTATGTGCTGAATAGCCAATTAACATAATATCTTGAAAAAATATAGGAAATTTTCATAAACATTGTTAGTATAAAATGCTTTTTAACACATCTTGCTACCAAATTTGTTGTTTGTTTTATAAGTTTGTTGGACTTAATAGATTCAAATTTCGATTCGAATATAAAAGAACTTTTAAATACGTATTTGTTTTTTTTCAAAATTCGAATCCTTTGAGCATCAAAAATAAATTTTTAGAGTTTTGATCCTCTAAATTATTTGATTTTAGCAAAAGCTAAAATTCATTTTTTTATATTTAAGAAAAAAAATCATAACCTCTTTATTTGATATCCAAATGAGATGATTTTTTTCATTGTGTTCCTAGTGAAGAAATGAATAAATTAAGATTCATATTGTATTTTTTTAGATCATTAATATTAAGATTTTATTAGATTTGTCAATAAATTAAAAATTATTTTCACTAAATCTTCAGATACAAATTCTAATTTTATTCCATACTCAGATTAAAATTTAAATGCACATCTAAACGTCAATTCGGATAACAATATCACTAACTCAAATCTTAATTTAAATTATATAAATTAAATCACTAATTTAAATTTATTAATCAAACGGACCCTTTTGCATATTAAATACCATAACGTCTAATAAATTCCTAAAAAAATAAAATATAAAGAGAGGTTTTGTTATATATGGTTTAAGGCCAAGTGTATGTCCTTTTTTGTTTTTTCCCTATTAAAAATAATGTCTTTTTTTTTTGTCACTTGTGCTTTTGCGTTCTTTGTATACTAGATTGTGATGTTTTCTTTCATTTTTTGGCATAAAGTAACGAATGTGGCCTTCAGAGGGTTGATGAGTGACCCTTTTGATTTTCTTTGATTTTGATGTCACCTTTAGAATAATTTTCCTAAATTAAAATACTGATAAACAACACGAAATCGAAAAGCCAAAAACTTTATAAAAATTAATCAACCAAAAACTCGTCGTTATATTAATCTCAATGTTTTTTATCAGATTTACAATTCTCATATATATATTTTCTTAAATGCAATTAATATCTTATTTTTTTTCTTAAAAGCGACACAAAAGAAGGAACACATCGCATAAAAAAAAGAAAAAAAAAATCGTTTCGTTTGATATCTTATTATAAATATTATATAAAAATAAATCATTTCTTTATAAATATAAAACTCTATTTTTAAATTAAACAATATAAACCTATTATAATATGTTAAGCATGAGTTAATTCTAACCAATTTTTTAATTAAAAATAATATAAAACTCTCATATATTGTATATAAAACTCTTACATGATATATAATTTATAATTTTAATTAATAATTTTATATAAAAAAAACTTCAATAAATAATATAATAAACGAGACGTAAGCAAACAATTTTATAAAAAAAAAAAAACGGTAGCAAATAATAATTAAAAAAAGAATAAACATATGATCCAAGAACAGGAAAAGCAGGATTTTCAAAAAAAAAAAAAAAAGAGGAAGAAGAAGGGAATGGTGGCGTGTCGACACTATTGCGCTCATTTGTATGCAAAAAGTCGTCCGTATTGCCTTCACCTTGGTCGGTTACCCACCCTTTCGTGAAAATATGTCGACACTATCCAATAATTTCCCCCCCTCTCTCTTCCAATCGAATATTTATTCTGCTGGGCTGCTTGGGCTCCATGATCGATCTCGATCTCTCTCTCTCTCTCTATCTCTCTCTCTGATCTCATCGTTTTTTCCTCTTTTTGCATATATACCACTGATCGCGAGATTCGTATTCCTCTGCTAATACCCCCTTTCCTTCAATAATATGCTTTTTGTGGAGGTTCGCTTCTCGAGAAAAATTCCTCCTTTGTTATTTGTTTATCATCTTTCTCTAGAAATATTTCCCCCCCGTTAATGCTGGTGCTCTCCTCATTGTTTTTCTTTCTTTACCCAGGATTTCTGGCAGTTTCTCCGCCTCCAAGGAGTCTTTGGAAAAACTCGCGCTTTCACAGGTAAAGATTCAATTTTTTATTTCTTTTTCTCGGTTTCATGATTTGATTCGCGGGAAAATTCGACCTAATTGAATCGAAATTTATCCCTTTTTTTTCAATTCTGTTTGTGAAGACTGATGAATGAGGGTTAATTAAGGTTTCTTTTTTGGGTCTTGGATGAAATTTGCACGAAAGGATTGTTCTTTGTTTGAAGATGATTCTACGATTTTTATTTTTTTCACCTTTTCGTGCGCGAAAAGCTTCCTTTTTGCAGACGGTCAACGATTCCATGGCGAACACGAGATGCCAAAGCGCGGAGCTGGAGGTCTGCCGGGACGAATCGGTGGCGCGCGTCCTCAAATTCGTCGCCATCGCCTCGATCCTCCTCGCCGGAGTGGCCGGAGTCGCCATTCCCCTCGTCGGAAAGCACCGCTGGTTCCTCCGCACCGACGGCAGCCTCTTCGTCGCCTCCAAGGCCTTCGCCGCCGGCGTCATCCTCGCCACCGGATTCGTTCACATGCTCCCGGACGGGTCGGACGCGCTCTCCAACCCGTGCCTGCCCGAGTACCCGTGGGGCAAGTTCCCCTTCTGTGGATTCTTCGCGATGTTGGCCGCGCTGTTGACCCTGCTCGTTGACTTTTTGGGCACGCAGTATTACGAGAGGAAGCAAAGGCTGGCTCGGCCCAGCACCGAGGAGCAGGGTCGTGTCGGGTCGGATGATTCGGGTGAAGAGACCGGGATTGTGGCGGTGGTTCAGTCCAAGGAGTGGAACGGGAAGGTTTTTGGGGAAGAAGAGGGTGGCGGGATGCACATTGTGGGAATGCATGCGCACGCGGCTCACCATAGACATAACCATGCTCAAGAGCAGGGTGCATGTGAGGGGCACGTGAGGGACCATTCTCGTGGACACGGCTATGGACATGGCCATGCGCATGGATTGGGGGATGGGGACGACGAAGGTGGTGTTAGACACGTCGTCGTTTCTCAGGTGAATAAAGAAACTCTTTTCTTGTTTCTTAATGTATATCTTGTCTTGTTTTGATTCGTGTCGTTTATTGTTGGGCATGTGAAAGAATGTTTGTTGCTTTTTTTTTTCCCCCGTACTTTCTACTTCGGAATTTGTAAATTTGTGCTTGTGGAGCTCTTTTCGTGTTCTCTCTCTCTTCTTTTTTTTGGTCGGTAGAAAGCGGTTATGGCTTTTTTTCCCCTTGTACTGTTTCTTTTTGTACGTGAGAATTGGGAACGTGACAACTGTATTTTGAAGTGGGTCCTCGATAGTTTCTATTCTTTTGGGGATAAAAATTAGGCCTGAGATGCGGAAGGTCAAGAATAATGGATCTGCCTTTTGTGGACCCTCGTTTTGTATTTTCTTAAGGCTAATAAGGGTCAAGAGCTTTAAGTGGGGTGGGGTTCAGTGACGTGGGCTGATACCCGCTTTTGGTGGTTTTGTCATGAAACGTATGATATGTTTTGTTTGACAAACACGATTACTTGAACGAAAATGGTGTTTTCGTGTCATCCTGAGTCTCCTAACTTTTTCAGTTTTTTCAAATTGAAATTTGAAATCGATATCCGTGATCAAACGTGCTTGACTTCTGTGAACTTTAGTCTATCAATATCTTTTATTATTGGTTTTCTGGAAAGAAAAAGAAAAAAGTTAGATCGAGTTCTTTGACGTTTTGTCGCTTTTGGCTAGCTTGGTTGGAAGACGGTGATTGTTGAATTAGCTCTGGGGTCCAGCAGTCCTTGAAGGAGACATTTTATCCAAACTGTTTTATGCTGTTTTCATGTGACTTGAAATGCTTATATTTAAGCTTCCTCTTGAAGATTTGCTCTCTTTCTGGATTCAGTTTATGGCTTTATGCCACCATCTCCGTGTGCTTTTTCCTTGCATTTGAAATTAATTTTCTTGTATGCAGGTTTTGGAACTTGGGATTGTATCACATTCAGTTATAATTGGGCTATCTCTTGGAGTTTCGCAGAGCCCATGTACCATAAGACCGTTGATTGCTGCATTATCCTTTCATCAGTTTTTTGAAGGATTTGCACTTGGAGGCTGCATTGCCCAAGCCCAATTCAAGACCCTTTCGGCCACAATAATGGCATGCTTTTTCGCGTTGACTACGCCCATGGGGATTGGCATTGGGACTGCCATTGCATCTCTCTACAACTCACTCAGCACTGGAGCATTGGTTACTGAAGGCATTTTGGATTCTATGTCAGCTGGGATTCTAGTCTACATGGCTTTGGTGGACCTGATTGCAGCTGATTTTTTGAGCAAGAGGATGAGCTGCAATTTTAGGCTGCAAGTAGTGTCTTATTTCATGCTTTTCCTTGGCGCTGGATTGATGTCTTTATTAGCTATTTGGGCTTGATTTTGTATCAAATTATGGTTCTCTTATTTTTCTTTTTTCTTTGCCTCCCTTTATTTGTGTTTCATGCTGTAGTGATTATATGTGCAAATATTCTTTGGATTTTGTTGCCTGTCCCTCTAAGAGGGAACTGACAACAAGAAGAAAGGAATTTAGAAGTCTGTAGGCTTTTTGGATCATGACTGGCAGAATTACCATGTTGTTTTCATTCAAGTATTGTTACAAGAACTTCAGTGTAAGTAAGCGTTACCAACATGCTGTATTTTAATTGCACGCCAAGCGAAAGCTGGCTCTTATTCATCATTATAAAGAAGTATAGTGTTTTAATCGATTTTATATACGGAATATGGTCCTGTTTTAGGGCTTTATAGATTCCTAACAAGCTAGCAGAGGGGTTAACGAGAGAAGCAAATTACTCTGGCTGAAATGGTCCCATTTGCCAAACTACAGACTCAATTTTATTGCTATGGCACAATTTGGCCGTGTGCTAGGCTGTTAGCGGGAAACCGGGAAGTCGGGACAGACATTTTATTGCTATTGACAGGTCTTTTTATTTTAACAATTGGATTTATTTTTTAACAATCTGGTTTATGATTGGAAACAAGTTTCCACTACATGTTACTGGTATTTAATATGGGCAGTTGTAATTAGATTATTAAAATGTTAATTCAACGGCTGTTTGGCTGAGTGGTGGGAACCGTAGTTCATACCATAAACTCAGTTATGAACAGTATCAAGTTTTCACATGCTACAATAACAATATATATATATATATATGCTACAGTGTAAGGCTCTCATATGTTACAGTAAAAGTGATTCTAACCAACGGTTCTCACCACTCTTCCAAACACCATTTCAATGGTTAGAATAATTGACGCAGGGGATCAAGCTTAGGCAAAGGACTACTCCATGTACGGCTGGCAAATCGTACCACTCTTCCAAACACTATTTCAATGGTTAAAATAATTGACGCAGGGGATCAAGCTTAGGCAAAGGACTACTCCATGTAAGGCTAGCAAATCGTGCTACGTGTGGCATCCGGTCCGGGCGTACTCCTTCAAGCCTCCATAGGACCCACCTTGCGGGGCCCCCAGACTTACGGCTCTTATTGGTAGACCATCCCCGTGCCGCCTACTCATCCGTACTGTCCCCTCTGGGGCCTAGAGGGGACATATGGCCCCTCAGGGATTTTTTTCGCGTCCTTTGGGTTCAAACCTCAAACCTCCCTTAAGAGGTTTTTATTTCCTTCTCGAGTACCAATTGAGCTACTAGCTCAATTAGTACTCGAGATGGAAATAAGAATCTCTTAAGGGAGGTTTGAGGTTTGAACCAGAGGGACGCGAAAGAAAAACCCTAAAGGGCGAGAGGGCCCCAGAGGGGACAGTACGGATGAGTGGGCGGCATGGGGATGGTCTACCAATAAGAGCCATAAGTCTAGGGGTCCTACAAGGTGGGTCCTATGGAGGCTTGAGGGAGCACGCCCCGGCCGGACGCCACATTACATGTCATGTTCGTATTAGCACGATTACAACACGACACGATTACCTTAAACACGAACACGACACTATTAATAAACGTGTCTAAAACACAAACACAAACACAAACATGACACACTCATAACACGCATAACACGACATAACACAACTAACATGATTATTAAATATCCGTGATCACAATTATAACACATTTATAACATAAAAAATTAAACCCAAGAAATTAAAAAAATAAAAAAAAATAAGTTTTCAACATAAACAATCCAATTCAAAATTTAAAACATCAAAATATTCCTCTTTTTAAATTAAAATTCTTATCTTTTTTTATCATTAAATTAAAATATTCCTACTTTTTTATCATTAAATATTTTAAACTGTATTTTTTTTTCAATCCAATCTTTCAACTCAGACTTGAGAAAATTACTCTAAGCCCATAAATGGATTCATTAGCAGACGACAATAGGAAGGAGAGAAATCTACCACTTTACACTAGAAGGCCATGAAGCGTGGAGGTTGGCCTTATAATGCTGCTCTCATGCACGCGGGTTCGATTCCTTATGCTTACAAAATCATAAAATCTTTTATTTTAACTTTCAAAAGTGTTAAAATCATAATAAATAAACTAAA
>CAMOHE010039580.1:0-20486 GCA_946598075.1 Artocarpus hirsutus
ATTATATGCATAAACAATATAATCCGTACATTTACATGATTCATATATATTATTCACATGTAATTTTTTAATAAGCCAATAAAATAACATGTTGCCATTCCGCAGGACGTGCTGATAGTATGGGGAGATCACGACATGATATTTCCCTCCGAAATGGCAACTGAACTGAAAGAGTAATGTGTTCTAACTCCTAATGTATCCATAAAATTATCCACAAGACCCCCAACAACTTGTATTTATTTATTTATTTTTTTAATTGGGATAGAATGATTCAAACTCTTACTCTTCAACTTGTGCTTAAGATCAAGTGTAGATTTACCGTTAGACTATGTTTGAAATCACTACAAGTAATACTTAATATGCACTGATATTTCCTCATTTATTTTGCTTATTTTATCACGTGATCCAACTTGTTTATCTAATTTATCATGACAAGTTAGCCTTTCATTGGGACAAGTGTGTGTATATAGAACATTAATTTTTTACTAACGAATATGACATCTATTTTTGTTAGGGTCATGTGTAAATTAATACAAATATATATGTGTGTGTGTATATATATGACATAGGAGCATAGAATTTCGCCATGGTTTGGTTGATTGGCCTTTGATTATTGATCAAAACAATGCAGGCTTCTTGGGAAGAAGGCGAGGCTGGAGGTGATGAAGAATGCAGGACACGTGCCCCAAACTGAAAAACCTGCACTGTTCAATGAGATTGTCAACAACTTCTTGTGTGAGGCCTCGTGATTATGGATTATATTTTGGTGAAATTTGATCACTAATGTTGGACTCTATTTGAGTGGGCACAAGTAAATGTGATTGATTGCACTCTTCACCGCGCCTGGTGTTAGAGCTTGTATGTTTCTCTTAATTTAGATGTCTATTTTCTTCATAAAAATGACATAGTTTGTATGTATATCTATCCATACAGTATACACACACATATACAGTCACATACACATATGTACAAACACTTTAGCTTAAGGTTTAAACAATAAACGACAATCCTTTTAGGTCAATTTCATGAAAACCTGTTCCACATGAAATGACAATAAATTACAAGTGGTTTTAATTGTGATGGAAAACAAGTCTATCTATCTATCTATCTATCTACATATGTATATATATACACACAGGATATATCGTACGGTTTAGAAATGACAGCAATACTTTGAATGGCAAATAAATTGAATGCTTTTCTTACAGTTGAAAAACTATTCAAACCTTTAAAAAAAAAGTTTAAAAAAAGGATCCATCGTTGTTGAAAGAACCAAGGAAAATGTCCTTCTACGCACAACTATTTTAATGCAATCTACTACTATTTAAATATATATATATATATATATATATATATATATATATATATATTCCTCCTTAGTAATCTACGGTCACGTCGTGTGTTAGGCAATATCAAGGTACTTTTATCATTGAATAATTTAATGAATGTCTGGTATGAATGTCCCACTCCCGTGGGTTGGTTGTCAACATATATTGCTTTCTTATTTTTTGTTGGGACATTTATCATTTGATATCCTGTTTTATTCAAAAATTATATATAAATTATATTGTTTTATTTCATTAAATGTATATATTTTTAAAATTTAATACATAAATATATACCTTACGTCATTTAATAACTGATATTGACTTTCAAAATAACTAAATTATTCTTGGTAAAAAAAGAAAAAATTCAAACATTTTTAAAATACGAAGAAACAAAAATAAAATCACACAAAACATCTACTTTTAAAGGTATTTTATATATTTTTCAAGTCAAAACCGTAGCATAAAGTGTTTCTAAGTTTTTGAAGTGTTCTTATTTTTAAATTTAAAAGTATTTTGGATTATTTTTTAAGTCAAAACTTAAGATTGATTTAGAAAAGATATAAATTTATATATTACATCAAATTTAAAGATATACATTTGATAAGATTAAAAATCTAATATATAATATTTAAATAAATCTAAAACATAAGCTATAAAAAAGTAAATAACCTTTTTTTATTTATTGGTAGAATTATCCCTGAAAATCCAGCAACATTGGCGGTCTACGTTTTGTGGCTCAAGTCAAGGCCATTGTAATTTGTACAATTGCATTTGCCTTTTGTTTCCGCGTGTTATGTTTTAATTATTATTTTTTTGCTGAAGGGCATGTAAATTATATTGCAATTTGTCGCGAGCTTGTAATTAATTTGTGCACACCTAATTTGATTTTCCAAAAATAAAAAATAAAGAAGAAGAGAGGGGGAATAGCATCGTTTAAAAAGCAACATTATTAGGGTGTTTGGCATAATGGGTAGAATTATTAATTATAACCATAAACATTATAACATATATGAGTTTTACACTGCAGCAATTTTTTTGTTTTTACTATAACACCTGCGAGATTTACACTATAGTAACTTTTTTGCTTTTACTATAGCACGTGAGAGTTTTACACTGTAACAATTTTTTTTTTTTTGCTTTTACACACATTAAAAGTATGGGTAGTTTGCTCCAAATAAAAATAACAACGTCATTCATTCTATAGTATTTGTAAAATTCTAACCTAACATACGTATTACTTTATGTTTTTAGTGTGTTTGGTAACACAGTTATAACTAAAAGTTGATATTATTTTTACTATAGTATGTAAGAGTTTTACATCTAGCATACGTTTGTGTTACATTATGATATATAAAAACTTTATATTATAACAATTTTAGTTATATTGTTGAAATAAAGGTTGCCAAAAAAAACATTCTGTTGTTGTTATTATAGTACCATTTGAGTACTGCAACCAAAGTACAACTATGTGGAGAATACAGGGAATTTATTTTGGCGAAGAATCCTCTACTCAATTTTGAAAAAAACACGTGCACACACACAATGTCATATTTAAGGCATTGTTTGGAATGACTTAAATCAACGACTGTTTATTCATTTAACCCAAACGTTGCTTTTGGATAAACAAGGTAAGCCTTTAGTTTTTATAAGCTGTTTTGGAACAATCACTTCCTTGATATTTTTTTACGAACGGAGTGCTTATAAAAAGTTTTTTTATTTATATTTTATTTATATTTTTAACTTTTTTATTTGCAAATAAGAAAAAACAAATTCTATCCAAATCTTTGTATCACATTATTTTTTATAATATAAAAACCAATTTGGATTGTAAATTCGAATTGTGATAAAATGAATTTTTTTAACTGTAAATTTTAAATACAGGCTAAGAGTAAAATTTAAATTGGTGTTAGTGTTAAAAAGATACTTTAAAATAAAAAAAAAAATGTTATCATATATAAAGTGTGTTTGGGAACCAAGTTTTAACTTCAAAGTTTCAATTGCTACGGTATAAACTTCTTACATGTTATAGTGTAAAGGAAAAATACGTGACAATGTAAAACCATTATATACTACAGAGTAGCGCTCTTATAAAACGTTAGGTTTGGTTAAATTTTAGGGGTTGAAGTGGTTCAAAATCATCTATACAGTCCAAACAAGAAACCTAATTTGGTATACCCAAACATTAATTTGAGTTGGGTACAATGGTTCAAACTATATGAACCCATGTATCAAACATCATTAGGAACTCTTGACTTATTTAATCAAATAAGGCTCCATTTGAAATAACTTATTCAGCCAAAAAAGCTAATTTTGAGCCTGTTTGGATTGATAAGTTATTTAAGTTTTTAGGTTTTATAAACACTTTTAAAACAAGCTAACCTTTTGGTGCTTTTGAAAAAGTTTTTTTATTTACCTTTTTTAACTTTATATTTGTGAATAACAAATTATAAATTCTAATTATAGTACTTCTTATAATAATAAAAACTTTTGACTTATTTAGCTAAACTGGTTCAAATGTTCTTCTAAAACTAAAAAAAAAAATTATGCATTATCGAAACACTAATTAAAAAGCTCTACTTATACCTTATTATGTTAGTGTTTAAAAGCAAAAACATAAACTCTTCTGAACACACCCTAAATTTAAAAGCTATATTTTATACACGATGTAAATATAAATTTAAAAAATTAATTTATATTTCTCTTCATATATTGCTTAAATTGAAAAACACAAGTTATCCTAAACACTAACAAAGACCATAAATAGGAAAAAACGTGGATGAGTCTACAAGAGTCATGATCCATCGCTGTAGTCCAACCGAGGGAAAAGATATTGAGAGACTTTTACAGAGACTACAACCACAGACCAGTCCAGAGCCGTGGTATATAGTTATAAAACTTGTATCATCCCAAGGAAGGCTCTGTACATATTTAAGCTTATACATCTGCAATTTATTAATTAAGAACAATAAAAAAACAAAATTACAACTATTTATACAAGAGATTATTTAATATTTTTTTACGTCAGCCTTTTGGAACTTTGACTGAAGACAGAAAGTGAGGAATAGACTTGAGACTCTGCCAGCTTTCGGCGCTCTTTCTTTCCTCTTTTTCCAGATTTCTTGCCCAACACTTCCATGTCCATTTCCCATTCTTCGCCTATATTTATATTACCTATATCCAGATACAGCTATTTCTTACAGTTATATTATATATATATGTATATATATAATACAGAAACGACATTGATTTTTGCTTAAAAATACACATGAAAAGCAGTATATCCAACAGGTAATTGCTGTCTCTTTTCTTCTTCATTCACAACACTTGACCATTCCCCCAAATCTAGTGGGTTCCCCTTTGAGCGACGGAGCAAAAAACCCGATCTTCTTTTCCCTTCTTTTAGGTAAAAAACTTCACTCTTAGCTTCTCTTTTACTGTTTTTTCAGCTCGCCCAATCGTTGGCTTTCTGTCTAGATCTTCTTGCTATTCTTGCTCGGTTTTAAGTTTTTGTGTGGAGATCTCTCCAATCGACCTCGTACCTGAAGGTCAAGCTGTTTATGTTCTTCTTCTTACATTTTTTTGTTTGTTAATTATAGAAATTTAGTTAGTGGGTTTTGTTTTCTAGCATTTGGGTTTGTTTATATCTTGAGTTTTTCTTTATGGGCTGATGTTATTATCATTTTTGTTTACGATTTATGATAATTAATTAATTAATTAATTATTTTTAGAAGGTTTTTAAATTATGGGAATGCATAAATCGAGACATTCATGTGGTTGCTCAGTCTTTGTCTCATGAGAAATTGTGTGTTCATACGAGAATTGCTCAAGTATGGGAGAATGACATAGGTTTGTTGGCCATTGTACAGGTTTTAGTAGACATATAATGTGCATTAATTATTGTGCAAATGGACCAGTAATTGTTTGCTTTATGTTCCATTTGGTTATATTAAATGCGGTCTTTGGTTTACCTTAAAGCAAAGTTTTTAAACATCCTAGTGTCCCAGATGAAAAATATCATACTGTGAAGCTTGGTACTTGTCCTTTTGGAATGAGATTTGATGTCCCTTTTGTTTAACCAATTTTGGGATTGGGTTTTCTTTGGAAGAAGATCATGTTGTAGCTCATGTTTTATTGTCTCTGACTCTGACCATGTCCGTTATTGTGATTAGGCCAATTTGAACGTTATGGAAGTGAATTGAAGGCTCATTCTAGGCTTGTTTGAGCTTGGTTTGGGCATCTTCTATGCTGTCTGTTCTCATACAAAACATGGGCTTACTCTGCAGCAGGAACCGTCATTACAGTCAAGCGGACGCCGAGGAGAACGCACAAGTGAGTAATTTTTGAAACAATTTAATTAGTGCCAATTTTAGTAACTCTGGATTTCTTTGTTTTGGTATGAGTGATGATTTGATGATTTTGCACTCTTTATTTTAGCTGGCTTTACTGGGTTTTATGCTCTAATTCCACAAATGCATTCATTTCCAGGCTGCAGAAATTGACAGGAGAATTGAACAAGAAACAAAGGCGGAAAAGCATATTCAGAAACTTCTGTTGCTTGGTACATATGCTTCTATACTTCTGCGACATGCAATTTTAGAGTAGTTAGTTAAGATCAGTCTCTAAGCTCTTATCTACTGGCCTTGTATTCCTTCTCCGAAATAAAGAGGATAAGGGCATTGCAATTATGTGGATGGAAATCGCACCGAAATTTTGTTAGTTCCGTTCACATCATAGGAATTATTCTACACTGTTAATTATGTTGTGAGATTGCAACTGCAAGATTCTTTTCATTTTTTTTTTTTTGGAACTTGGGGGTGAAGGAATTTGAACTCTTTATCTTTAAGGTAGAGTAGGGTGCAATTTTACTGCTAGGCTATGCTTGCAACCAGAAGATTTTCTTCATTTTAATCATGAGTATTCGTTGAATTATTTTGAATTGATCTATGACTAATTTTATTGATTACTTTTAAGGTGCCGGCGAGTCAGGCAAGTCCACCATTTTTAAGCAGGCAAGACTATGCTTATTGCTTTTGAAAGCTCGTGTTATGTTTACGTATGATGCCAGTATTTACATTCCTTTTTTAATCCATGCAGATAAAGCTTTTGTTCCAAACCGGCTTTGATGAGGCAGAGCTCAAGGGCTACATCTCAGTCATTCATGCCAATGTCTATCAGACCATAAAAGTATGCAATACTTGAAAGGGTGTGTTGGTTATTTCCCTTTCTGCATAATGCGATGAGCACGTACTTTAGGGGTTTGTAGAGAACAATTAGTTTCCTCGAAATGCATTGTGAACCTCATATCACAAATAATTTGACCTGATTGTGGTTCTTGTACCATTGTCTCCGATGTGGTTGAGCAGCTATTGCACGATGGATCCAAGGAGCTCGCTCAAAGTGACACAGACTCCTCGAAGTATGTTGTGTCCGATGAAAATAAGGTTTGAATTCCTTTTCTTTTCCTGGTCTATAATACCTCTTTTCTCGGG
Source organism: Artocarpus hirsutus (assembly GCA_946598075.1). Classification (NCBI taxonomy): domain Eukaryota; kingdom Viridiplantae; phylum Streptophyta; class Magnoliopsida; order Rosales; family Moraceae; genus Artocarpus; species Artocarpus hirsutus. The sequence continues at coordinate 6,818 of CAMOHE010039580.1, forward strand.
TTTTTTTTTTAATGTGGGTAAATTAGCTGAAAAAAACTTAGTTGAGCTGTTTTAATTTTCTCATTTTATGTAATATATAACTTAGATTCTTTCATTCTTTCCTCTTTAGGAGATTGGAGAGAGATTATCAGAAATTGGAGGCAGGTTGGAATATCCACGTCTTACCGAAGAGCTTGCACAGGACATAGAGACTCTATGGAAAGATCCAGCAATTCAGGTAGTTGTGCTTCGTTGACACTCAGATAAATCAAGACAGTCTGTGTCCTTTGAAATCTAGCCACTTGGTACTTTTTGGTACATACGTCCCATCACGTTGTTTTGCTTTACCATTGTAGGAAACTTATGCTCGTGGTAATGAACTCCAAGTTCCTGACTGTGCGAACTATTTCATGGAAAATCTACAAAGATTATCTGATTCAGGTTATGTTCCAACAAAGGTACCTAAAGGTTGAGGTGTTCCTTATCTTTTTATTTTTTATTTTTTATTTTTTATTTTTTTTGGGGTATAGAGAGAAACGAGGTCAGGCAAGCAAATTTCTATTCCTTGCTCTGGGACAAATCACATATCCTTAAGTTTTGAAAATAAGATTAACTTGTCATTTTTCTTCTCACTTTTATTTCTTCTCAGATTTGAAGGCTGATCATGAACTTCATTTATTTTTTCATTGTTCATATCTCTCGTGAAAGTATTTCTTAACTTTCTGGATGTTGTTTATAGTTTTCCTGATCTGATTGGACTTTTCTCTTTGATGTCCCTCTTAAAGACAATAGTAAATTAGGGTGGGATTGCAATTAAAAAAAAAATTACGAGTGATGGATAATAATCTACTGAGGAACTTCAGTGACCTCAAACTTATTGTTGTTAGCATTTATTTAGCTTCTAATTCATTTATTGCGCCGCACAAATATTTATAGTTTTAATTTTAAGTTAGCAACATTTTAACATACCTGATGTCAGAATTTTGAATGCGCCAAATGTCTGGATATTAGAACAGACTAATATTTCTAGAGTTGACTTTTATTCTAATTTTCAGAGGCTCGAAACTTACGATTCTTTCCAGTTTGCACGAAGTTATAGAGTGTATTTTTGTCTTGTAGGAGGACGTTCTCTATGCACGAGTTCGCACAACTGGTGTTGTAGAGATACAATTCAGGTAAATTTTCTGTTTCAAGTGCAACAATATATTATTTTATTGTTGACCTACATTGTTTCAACTTTCAATGGTTCCATGTCAAACCTGCAAAGTACATATCAGCTGAACTGTGTGCAACTGTAGAATAGAACTCAATGGCAGAACGCTTGCAAGAAATATCATGAAACTGTTCAAATTATTCCGATTCGCATTCCCATGTTGCAGGATACACAAAATGTTGTTTCGCATGATACCGGTCTTACTCTACTATTTTGGTTGATAATGAACTAATTAATTGATGGTTATGTTTTGGCAGCCCCGTAGGGGAAAACAAGAAAAGTGGTGAAGTGTATAGACTCTTCGATGTCGGAGGCCAGAGAAATGAGAGACGGAAGTGGATCCATCTTTTTGAGGGCGTTACTGCAGTTATATTTTGTGCTGCCATTAGCGAGTAAAGACCATATCCGTATTCATTTCATTCACTTGACATTCTCTTTATGATGACGAGACTTGAGATATAAAATAAGCTTTTGAACCCACATGTTCATTTAGGTATGATCAAACACTATTTGAGGACGACAACAAGAACCGAATGATGGAGACCAAAGAACTCTTCGAATGGGTCCTAAAGCAACCTTGCTTCGAGGTTTCCCTATCTTTTTTAGAAGAAAAACTCTCTTTTGAGGACATTGTTGCAAAATAGTAATCACTTTTACTTGTTTTCTTGCAAGTTACGTTTCTCGTGCCTTTTTTTTTTTATATATTTCTTTTTCCTCGGAGTGCAGAAAACATCCTTCATGCTGTTTCTAAACAAGTTTGATATATTCGAAACGAAGGTTCTAAAAGTAAGAAACGATTCTCGTTAATATATTTGTTAACAAATAAAAAGCTTTTTTTTTGGTTGACGTCATTGGTTTTGCAGGTGCCTCTTAATGCTTGTGAGTGGTTCAAAGATTATCAGCCAGTTTCTACAGGAAAACAAGAGATTGAGCACGCATACGAGTAAGGATTCAACGTTTATTTCGTTCAATCACGAAAGACAGCAAACTCTTACCATCAGTGTAATGAATACTTTGAATTTATTTTCAGGTTTGTGAAGAAGAAATTCGAGGAATTGTATTTTCAGAGCACCGCCCCGGATCATGTGGACAGGGTCTTCAAGATTTACAGAATCACAGCACTTGATCAGAAGCTTGTGAAGAAGACTTTCAAGCTTGTCGACGAGTCTTTGAGGCGGAGAAATCTCTTCGAGGCTGGCTTGTTGTGATGGGGCAGTGCCATCACTTTCTCGGGAAAATTAGAAAGGGCAGCCAAATTTGTGTTTTGGGAAGAACTACTTGATGAGATTTTTGAACACTTCTGATTCCTTGATTTTTAGCATTTATTTAAATTTCAATTAAAAAAAAATCTTGTTTGTTCGGTATACGAGTGACAGAGGCTTTTAGAAAAATATAAATCCAACCAAAAAAAAAAAAATCCACTTTTTTTCAACTTTTCAAGGAATTTTTATTTTAACTTGATACCAAATTTCGAACTTCTTTTTCCCCTAATGGCAGATTAGATGTTAATCTTATTTTTCCATGAAAATGAAATGAAAATAATGATAATGTTCGTGTGACGACTGGTGAACATGAGGAGTTTTATTTCTGTTTTGATGCAAAGTTAGCGTGTGGATCACACCCTTATGTTGAAAGAGCATGGAAAGTTAAATCTTGGGCAACGATATCTTATAAAATATTGTAATTTTGTTCAAAACATTACGGTGTATGAGAACTATACCATATATTTGGGGTTCCTTTTTTACTTGTATATTTGGGGGCGTCAATTACAAGGTTTATGTAAGGGAATACAAAGAGGTGGTGAAATTTTTCTTGTACTTTTTTCTTTATTATAATGAATTACGATGTGGTCGAAAATGGATGTATTAGCTAGTAAGAAATTTTGAGAATAGAAATATACATATATATTGTAAATTAAGTGTCAAGACATAAATTATAATTTCAAAATTACATAAATTGTTTATGAATAATCCATTAGGCAATAGAATTAGAAGGAAACTAATTCCTATTATTGTTTCCTTTATGAAAGAGTGTGAAAGAATTACCAACCGTGGATGCTTTCTTTATTTTTTCAATTTTTTTTTTTAATTTCTAACCCTTGACGGCAACGTGTCATCGCCATTTTTTTTATTTTATTTTATTTTAATCTGACATTTTTTGAGACTTGTGACAGGTGGTAAATTTGGCGCGATTGGTGGAGCTAATTGGAGACCGTCCAAATCCAACTTGGCCAAAGTCACGTCAAGAACCGACCAGACGGATTCAACAGTTAATGTTTTCATCGTGTCTACCAACCATCCAGTGGTACCCAATTCCCTGGAAGTCGCCGTTGTTGTCGTTGTTTGTTTTTTGTTTTTTTTGTTTTTTTTCTCACGAGAGATAAGACTTTATTTGAACAGCACGTTAAAAAAATAAGATTTAATTTATTATAATATAAAATTTTTACATATTATAATTTTTAGTTTTAACTTCAAGTTTTAACTGATTTTTTTAAACAAATTTTAAATTATTACTGACTAATTACAAGAAATGTGGAAGAAAGATTAAAGCTAAAAATATTAATTTAAAAATTATACCGTATCAAGTTTTTATATTATAATAATCTTTTATTTTTTAATATAGTTATTAAAAATTTTACATTATTTATTAGTTAAAACTGCTGGATGCCAAATAACTCATTAATAACAAGTGTCATTTTTTCCCCCCACAAGTCTTAACATCAATTTTTTAAGCATGGAAGTGTTTTTTTTTACCCTCGAAAAAAATCGTATAACACTTATGACAATGCTTGATTTCTTCTTTCGTGAAAACCATTAAAATGCAGATTTACGTGTCAATATTTCTTAGAATGATCTACGTGTCAATGTTACAATGTTAATAAATTTCAAGTTGAAAATGCTTCTTTTAAGCCCGATTGGTTTGTTGGTTCGAATGTTTTGAATCATTTTGCTACAGTATTTTCTATCACAAAAATTTATATCTTCATTTAAATTTTTTATTCAAATCTACGAACCAAACTGAATAAATTGACGCTACTATATATATATATATATATAAAATAAACAGTCAATGTTTAGAAATTGTGACTCTTTAACTCTGTTAATGCATTTTAATCTATCCACCACGGTATGTTTGATTATGTTTTGCAAAAATCTTCCTACACAAAAGTTGCGATAATTAATACTCTTGGCAAAATCGGTTCCAACAGTTTTTTTTTTTTTTATAAAGAACCGTTTTTGCTATATTTTTTTATAAAATTAAGAAAACAAATTGTTCTAATAATAAAAGCCGATTTTAAATAATTTTTGTACCATTTGACAATCATCACTTTTCTTATTAGAAAATTGAGAGTTCTTGCCCACAATAGAGTATTTTACTGCATAACGTCAGCCAATTTGTCTATTTTTACAAAACTGGGTTAAATTTAAACTAAAACACATTATAATTGATTATTAAAAGGTGTTTATAAACATTAATTTTAATCTATTAATTATAATTATAAATAATATAAAATTCTTAATAATTATAATATTATATATAATTTTTAGACTTAAAATATTAATTACAATTAAAATTTTAAAATTTTAGACCGGATCTAATAATTTTAATTGATGCATCTGGAATCTTTCTTCGAGATACATAAAACAGTATTCATAACAAAAAAAACACTTTCTTTTTTTTTTTTTTTTTAAGGGGAACCCTTTCTGATTTTTGACTTGGTACCGGAATAATTTTTTTAATAGTATAAATGCGGTCAAACACTTGCCGACTGACATTGGGCTCTCCCACGTGGGGGAAACGACAGACGCCAGATGGAATGGAGGTTGGGCGAACTTGAATACGAAAGGACATGCTCGGCATTTTAAGATTCCGAGCGTCCGCCAAAAATTCATGAAATAAAAAAGCGCAAAATTTGCTTGACTTGGGGAAAGGGAAAGACAAAAAAGACGTGCAATAACGTTGGCAAAAAGAAAGCACCCAAAAGAAAAAAAGAAAAAAAAAAGAGAAAAAGACGTGATAATTTATTATTTTTTTGGTTCGATCTCCATTTTTGTCGCAAGAGGAGGCACTCGGAAATCGATCGAACTGTTGCTTGTTCTCCTTTCATACCCAAAGCATATTCCTTCCTCTCTCTGACTCTCTCTCTCTTCCACATTTGCAAAATAGTCAGGAAAAAGCCCTAATTTTCCAATGCGGAACGCCTGATAATCGACTTCCAAGACCTCGATCTCGCTTTTCGAATTCCTTATTGTAATTGCAGGTTCGCCTCTCTCTCTCTTTTGTTGTCTCCTATCATTTCTTAGTTTTTTTGGCGTCTTCTTTTTTTCTGTTTGGTTCTCGAGAATAAAGAGGGAAAGCAAACGGTGAAAAGAGTGCCTGGGGTAAAAGAAAGCTTCTTTTTGAGTCATTTTCTTGCGCTTCTCCTTTTTTTTTTCCTTTTAATGTTTCTTTTTATTTCTTAATGGTGCTAAATCAATTCTGCCTCTCGTCTTTCTTTGCATTTGTTGATGTTAAATTAGGATTGAGGTTGCGAGCTAATGCTAATTGTCTTGTAATTATCTGACGTTGAAAAAGTTTTGAACTTTGTGATCACAGGAGTTTTTTTAAATGGATTTTTTTTTTTTTTTTTTTTTTGCATAAATATGGACGGAAAAAGAATCTATATTTCGTGTAATTCTGAATGATGTTTTATTTATTTATTTTTTTTAAGAAATGAATGTGAATTGATTTAAGCAGTGTCCTTATTTTGATTCATTGCCTTATATTTCTCCCATGTAAGAGAATTACTACAACCAGTTCTTGTTGAATATTCTTAAATAGCAAATTTCATCTGAAGAGCAATGTTTTAAACCTCCATTGTTTTCTTTTTTGGCGTTTTTATCAGCCAATATAGTTTAACAATTTTTGGTACTACTGAGTGCTATGTAAGAATAGCGTTTGAACTGCCGTCTTTAGCCTTTCCAGACATTCATGAACGATTAATGTTTTAGTATTCTGTAAAATGGGCAGGTGCATTTTGTCTTTTTTGGTCTGAATATTTATCTCGAGGCTCTGCCTTGGGGTACTTAATTGGACAAGAAAATGAGGAATAATTGGTTGTGGTTTATGGATCTTGATGGAGAGTCGCCGCATATCTTTCCTGTAGATCCTCTTGCTCTGCATAGTTTTGGGGATCAAGTGATTTCACAGATATCTTTGCTTATGGACAATTCTTTTCACCAATTTAGATACTTGTCTATCCCTGGAAGTTTAGTCATTGAAGGAGCATTTAACCACATTTCAAAGCTTGCCGGTGCTTTGCTTTTTCTGTTCTCTGGTAGGACCAGTCTAAATATGACGAGAGAGATCGGGGGAAATCTACATGGTTCAAAATCTGGAAAACATAGATATTTTTCTCAAGTTAACCACATTACTTCTAGTGGACAAAACTTTAGGAGATTCTGCTTTGGTTTTAGATCAAAAGGTGAATCTAGTATGCCGGTACTATTTGGCAAGATATCAAGTTTTATTTCGAAGCTCCTTCACAGAGAAGCTGCAAGGTTTCAATCACATTCCATTTTTTCGCTTGCAGCTGCTCTTATACCACCTCTTGACAACGTGTAAGTCGGTAAATCTTTTGTGAGATAAACTGATTTCTTTTCTTCCTCTGAGGTGGGGCGGGGTGGGGCGGGGAGGGGAGAGGCTCTGATTTGAATGTTGGTTTTTCCAGTGATAAACTTTTATTTGTGTTGTCTGTCTTCAGATCATCAAAGGTACTAGGTGGTTCATTGGACAATACTGATGTCATGGTTCAAAGGCCTTGTGAGGTTTCACGTCCAGGATGTGATGGTCTATATTTTCCTGAGTTGAACTGGAGAAGACATGCAGTTGAGCCAAGAACTGGCATTGAGTTCCCTATGGTTTTGGACAGCATCTTAGCTGGAGAGAATAACTTCAATTTATGTTCGGAGGTTAGTATCTAGGAGCAAAGTTTCTCTTTTGGCTCACAATTAACTTGTTTGCATGTTCTTACATTAGGAAAATCATACTTGCATGTAACAATGGATAACCAGTTAATGGATTTGTGAATATTGTAGAGCTAGCAATGTAATTTATAACTGGATGCTGCAATTTCCTGCTTTTTTTTTCCCTCTCTGCCCACCTTCCATATGTTTCTCCTCAGCTTAAACATCTTTTATATTCATTGCAGCTTCTTGTTGGAACTGGATCCAGAACAATGACAATCGTTTATTTAAAGTCTTTGAAAGTCTATGCTTTTGGTTTTTGTAAGTCTTTCTCTCTTTCCCCCTCCCTCCCTCCCTGTGACATTATTGTTTTCAAGTATCTTCCACGTCCATTAAGTTTCTCTCAATGTTTTCTTACAGACGTTCACCCTTCCTCTGTTTGCAAAAAATTGGGTCCAAAGTATGCATCCTTTTCTTTTGACGAATCAAATAAACGCCAGCAATTTTATGATGATCTTCTCAGGTACTGATAGTTGCGTCAAACACAGTGTGTTCTCCTCTATTTCATTGTGATTTATCATGATTATTTTTATCTTCTATTAGAAAGATAAGCCTGCAGAAATGTATCGTGACATGTTAATTAAGATAGATTCTACACTCCACGTGCTATTATAATTTCTCTACCTGATTAGCTTTAAAGCCTAGTTTGGCACGGTATGAGTTTTTGGCTAATGGTATGATCGTGGACAAGGTTCTTTGTTCATCTCATGCTTTTACTTCTATTTTGCTTGCGGTTTTTTACCCCAAAACAATGCTTTTATTATGAAAGCTATTTTATTGTTTTTTCTTTTTTTTTAATTTTCTTTATTGTTTTCCATTGTGCTCATGCAAGTTGTTTCTGAGGATCTTTCAGGCAAGATATCAATATGACTGTTAGGCTTGTGGTCAGTTGCAATGGAATGAAGATCAATACCGTCAAAGAGTAAGTTTTTCTTCACTGCTGGATGTATTAGTATAACAAGTATTTGGAGGTTTCTTTTATAAAAAATGGATTTGCACATTTCTGACAATTTTCAATGGGTTGGTCATATTTAACGTACTGTTCTTAATAGCTTGCTTTGCCAGAGCGTTTAAGCTTCACCATTACTGGATCTTTATTATTATGAGAGCATTTGTTTATCAAAATGTTTGCTCCTTTAGATTTAAGTGAGTTACCTTAAGTCGTGAGCAAGCTGAACTCTTTAGCTGAGCTAGTTGTGGACATTTTACTTATATTAGCTATAATTAATTGATGTTACAGGGCAAAAGTTTTAGTTTCTGATTTTCTTGTTTCTCTTTGTATCTGCTGCAGTGCTTTTGAGAAATCCCTTCGAGCTCGATTAGTGAAGGTAGGTCATCCCCATTTTGGCAATCCCTAATCTGCCTTTGTATATTTCATATCTGCTAATACTTGTCAATCTTTGTCATCTTCTTTTAGGCAAACCCCAAGACTGATTTTCATTGCATAAAAACTTTTGGTTCATGCTTCACACAAGACATTCCTTTGCCTGCGGTAAAAACCTTTTAGTTTCCTGCATTTTGCTTGTATTTAGATTTTACAGTTTACATCAACATGTTCGAATATTGCAGGGCACAACAATTGATTTTCGACGAACTGCTGATGGACAATTGATTACTGAAAGTGAGTATTCCTTTCAGTGTTTGTGAATTATGTTTGTTTGATATTTTATGATGTGCAAGTGTCGAGAAGAAGCTCAACTGTGCGAAAGCTTCGGCGAAAGCTTCTTTTTGGGCATTAAAGCTAAAAAAACCAGACTTTTGCTGCTTCATGATAAAAGTTGCTTTATGATGCATAATACGTGCATACATTTTTAAGTTGTGTAAAGGGAGAAACTTATTGTGATGCTAATATGCAGTTGAAGGTAATCAGGTTGGAGCAGTACACAGCGAGGATTTATGCAGTAAGTAAACTCCTTTTTGGTTTGTTGATTATTGTTATTCTATGGTTTCGAGAGCCATTCATTTTCTCTCATGTGCTCATGATGCGCGGAATAAATGTTTATGATTTCGACTTTCATTTCTCCTTTCAGGGGCTTTTTTTAGCATGTATATTGGAGACATACCTGTGTCCGAGCAAACAAAAGAAGAAATCGGAAGAAATGTGGCGAATATAATTAGAAGGTGCTGAGATAGTTGATGTCTTGTCTCCGTGGCCTCACTATTCAAATAGGCCAGTGGTTGCAGATATGATAAAAGACGAATTTGCTTTTCCTTGACCTGCTTCATAGTGCAGCTATAATTGGTGGTTTACAGTTTACATGCACTTCAAGAGCTTTCAAAGCGAACCGGCTATAGTAAATAATAGATATCAACGAGTCAGAACCAGAAATGGGCGTTTAGAGAAGGGCTTGGCCAGGAGTAGCACAGGTTCTTAAAATGGTTATATTCTCGGGTTTACTTATAATGAGAGTACTAGTCTCAATTCTTTCTAGTTAGATTAGCATCAGATATCATTGTAATTCTTTATTCACCAAGAACGAGTGTGGTTTTCAACCATTTAAATATGGGGAATTATAGATCTTTCCATTTTTTGGCTCGACCGTTGATGTTTGACTTGAAATAGAGATGATGGTGTTGGGCTGTTGGGGAATCATGTTGAGTATTGTGAGGCCGATAGGTCATATCGGGTCTATGCGCTTCTATTAAATGCTTCGTTTCGCAAATGTATTTGAATTTCAACCGTGCCTTGGAAGGTTGTACTTCTTAAAAAGAAAGGCCATAGAGTAAAGAAGTGGCATTAGAGCACCTAATTTACTCGGTATTGAGAAGCGGCGTCGTTCTACTCTTCAACCTCAAGCTAGGCAAACAGTTTTGGACGGGCCTCAACGTTATGCCATGGGATCAACGAGGCCCGCCCACAAAGGATGTCTCCTTGCTCATTTCGTTGAACTTTGTTCTATTTATATCCGTGGCAAAGCGAATGTAGATATATCTCTAATCCGAACCACATCATGAAAAATTAAAATGGATCTATCAACAAGGGAAAATCTTCTAACGAGAAACCAAGTTGCGAAATGACATACTTTAATATCTTTAACATAAATATGAATATATAGAGAGAGAATAAGTTTCACACAGTATTCTTACAGAACTTGAAATTTGAAACATCTGTCTTTTTTTTTTTGAAACTTTTTTTTGTCAATCAAAGTTTTTTATTTGCTTTTCAAAACGTTTTCTTTCCCTCTTTTATGCTGTGGAAATGATTTTTTTTTAATTCCAAAAAGTTGTTTTTCTTCTTTTCCATCCAAAACGTTTGTTTTTTATTAACAGGCTTAATATGCATGCAAGCGTGCGTTTTTCGATTACTCTTTCTTAAAATGTAGAAAGCAAGTTAAGGTCAAAAAAAAAAAAAAAGAAACAAAATGATGACAACATATCCTTGTAAGCATAGCAGAATAAGAAAAATCTTCAAATTAACAAAAATAAAATTAAAAAAAAATAACAAATGAAGACAACAGCTAGAGAGTATTTGGGAATCAAATTTCAACATTAAAGTTCACAATTGCTGCATGTAAAGCTCTTGTATGGTATAGTGTAAAGCAAAAATATGTTACGGTGTAAACCTCTCACATATTACAGTTTTATATATGCTACAATATTTAAATTATAACTTCAACTTCAAGTTTGAACTTAATTCCCAGTTAAGTGAAAAAGCCTATGCTTGTTTCCCATTTTAGTTTTTCTCAAGTAGACATATGTCTAGAATTGGTTACTTTATATACCAAAAACATCTAGCACACTACATTTCACCATCCACAAAGATCCACAATTTGGCAACACAATTACGCACATACCTATGCAATATCTCTCTTCTCTAATTAATGAGAAAATTTAGAAAGTGTCGGTTAGTTTTAAATAAATATTGTTTTTGCCTTTGTGTTTTAAATAATCCAAAAAAAAGGATCAGTAGTATGTTAAATATTGATAAAACATGACATACTTTTGGATTTTCTTCAAATTAACAAACCAACTTAATTAACTCTCTTGCTCAACATTGCTAGGCACTTTTGGCAAGATTTTAAGTAAGCCTTTTATAATGTTACACCTATATTTTTATTTAAAATAAAAGAACCAATTGTCAATCATGTTCTTTCTAAACAATGTGGGACTCAAGTTATTAATTTTATTTGCATTTTTTGTATTAAATTTCAAAAACTTTTGAAGATCTCTCATGAGTAACTCAATTATTTTTAGAATACTTATTTTTCTTAAGTTTTCTGTTCTCAATTATTTATTTAAGATATTTTATTATTAATAGAGTTAACATTCTTAGTTTAACCAAAATTTTTGGTTATAATAGTGTAAAGTTATTATAGGCTACAATAGAACTAACTAAAATTGATTCAAACTAGTTTAAACTAATACTCCCAAATACCCTATAAAAATACAGGAGACTATAGTAGTGAAGAAAAAATGAACAAGATTTAGAGTAAGTATTTACATATAAAAAAATATATTATTCTGTTTTTTTTTTTCCCAAACTCTTCAAATGAACTTTTTTTAGGAGAGGCATGATTAAAGACAAAGTTGAAAGAAAATAATTCACTTGTAAGCCTATGTTTAGTAGCGTAGCAAAATTCAGTGATTTTTTATTCTTTTGCTCTTGTTTTTCTACCAAACATTTTTTGTACCCGTTATTGTTTTTTGAGTTTTATGCAAACAAACTAAGCAGTAAGCAACATATAGGATTTGTTTTTTAGGAAAAAAAATAGTTAATATTTTCAATATTTTTGTGGTGTAAAGGTAATTAGTTATGAGTTTCAACCAAAAAATCTTGAGGTGTAAAGGTATGCAATAATTAATTAACAATCCTAATAACAAGGGCCCTTAACTTAAGGGGAGCCTTTGGCATTTGCCTTAATGGCCTTACCCTTGCACCGGCATTGCTAAAAGCTAACACCATCTCATAATTTTCTCTTCTCTGACACTAAAAATTATTTTCTCTGTGCATGCATGCTCAGAATTTTTTATTTTTGATTTTTTTTTTTCTGAATGTGATTTGAGTTTCTTTTTTGTAGTAATTTCATGGGCACGCATGCAAAAAGAGCAACCTCAGCCATTTTCCTGGCATGGCTGGTTGTGTTTGAAGGATTTTTAGTTTGTGTAAATGGTCACTTTAATTACAAGGATGCCCTAACAAAGTCCATTATTTTCCTAGAAGCACAAAGATCAGGAAAACTCCCTCCCAACAATAGGGTATCCTGGAGAGGAGATTCTGGTCTCGACGATGGAAAACTCGCAAATGTACTTTTTTTCCCCCTTAAATTTTATTTCTCTCTCTATCACAAGCACAATCAAACTGCATTTTACATTCTGTAACATACATGTTAAAAGATCATGGTTTTTAATTCTTTTTCCTGTATTAATTAATTAGGTGGACCTTGTTGGAGGATATTATGATGCTGGAGACAATGTGAAATATGGACTTCCCATGGCTTTCACGGTGACGACTCTCTCTTGGGCAGCTCTGTTTTACAACAAAGAGCTTAAAGCAGCCGGCGAATTGGAAAATGTCCACTCTGCTATTCGCTGGGGTACTGATTTTTTCCTCAAAACCGCTTCCCGACGTAACCGTTTGTACGTTCAGGTAATTTTTTTTAAAGCCTTCTCTGCGCCTTATATACACACACACACACACACACACAATTTTTACGTTTAAAACAAGATAATTACAATGTTGTTTGTGTAATTTTTTAAGGTGGGAGACCCAGTGCTGGATCATCAATGTTGGATCCGACCGGAAAACATGCAGACGCCAAGAACTGTGTTGAAGATTGATGAGAAGACGCCTGGAACCGAGATTGCTGCTGAAACTTCTGCAGCCATGGCTGCTTCTTCCATCGTCTTTAGAAGCTTCGATCATGCCTATGCTCGTCGGCTTCTCAATAAAGCTAAACTGGTAATTTCTTGTTATCTCATACATATTCCTGGTTATTTCTTATTTCTTTTGTAATTCATATCTCTTCATCACCAAAATTCGTGACTTACATGTTTTTTCTGTTTGGCAGTTGTTTGAGTTCGCCAAGTCTCATAAAGGAACATTCGATGGAGAATGCCCTTTCTACTGCTCTTTCTCTGGCTATAATGTATAGATTGATCTCTCATTGTTTCTCTTTAAACATAAATGATTTCGTTATACTATCAAGTATTATTAGGAAGTGGAGCCAAATTTAGATGGCGTAGTGATATTCCTGAATGTTGGGAAATATGCAGGACGAGCTGTTGTGGGCTGCAACATGGTTATACATTGCCACCAAGAAGCCAGTGTACTTGGAATTCATACAAGAAGAATCCATTAGTGCTAACGTAGCTGAATTTAGCTGGGACCTCAAGTATGCCGGAGCGCAAATCCTTCTTACTAACGTAAGCTTTCCATATTCTTAGCGGCTAATCCAAAAAAATATTTTCAGTAGAGAGGCACTATCAAATAAATAAATAAAATAATATTTCAAAGAATAGAGATATATTCATA
>CAMOHE010039584.1:0-11090 GCA_946598075.1 Artocarpus hirsutus
GGGTTGTGTAGTGAACAATCTTGGGGGCAGGTCCCGAAACCCAGCTGGGCCACTACGGTGGTGAATTACATATGGTTTGCCCAGGAAAGGAAAACGGTATTCCTTCTGGTTAACTTGTTTGAATTATTTTGTGAAGATTATATTTTTATTAAATTCTCATTTAATCATTTATTTGTTTAATTGTTCTAGTTCGTTTTCTATATGTTTATCTGATTTTAAGAAATTTCTTTTAAAGTTAAATAATTTTCTAAATATAGTCTTACTGAGCCTTTCGCTCACATTTTATCTGTTTTAAAATCTTAACCCTAGGTGGATATCAGCATAGAATTGGAGAAGAGTCCACCGACCAGACTTACGATCAGTAGAAGTATTTGGTAGGTTAAATTACAATTCAAGGCATGTAAGGTTTTTGACTTCTCTTTTATTTTGGACTGTGGTTGTATCATAATATTGTCAGTACTATATGTGTATGCACAATATGTGGGCCAGTGGGACTCATACGCGTTCCACCCCATAATTAATTATTTTAATGTTATTTCTATTTGTTTAATTATTATGATGATCCATTTTATTCCTTTAACTTATTCTATTCAAATGATTTTCAAATTATCACATTTTTACTTATAAATTTAATTCTAAAACCTTGTTTTTAACTAAATTTTTATTTATTTAACTTAATTAAATCACCACGTCACCTCCCGTACTCTGGGGCGTGACAATAAATGTCTAAACATAGAAAGAAATTAGAATTTTTAGGATCACTCACTAACTTTTAATCTCTAACTTATCTTAATACATGAGTAAAGCGAGACTGCTGATGAAACTCTTTTCTATCTCTTTCTGCATGCCTAGTCCCTAAGGTTTCTTAGTAGAGTTTTTGCAATCTAACCAAGGCTCTTAGTTTTGTGTAGAACAAATAGAGAAGACCTCTATTTATAGAGAATGAAAGACTCAATTAATTCTGCAAACTTCTTTTAATTTAAATTTTAAATATAACATATTTAATTAAAAATAAAAGAGATAAGGTTCCCTTTCCTTTACCCATATATGGTGCCATATAAATAGATATTCTACCTATTGTTATGCCAATGAGGGGAAAAGGAGAAAGAAAAATCTAGTTGTTATGCCATTTGATTTGTTTCTAAATTTAAATTTCTATTTTTGAATTAAATCATATTTATCAAAATTAAAAATTTCTAGAAAAGGAAACTTGATGAAAAAGTCTTGTACTACACAACAAACTCTTCCATGTGTAGATACATGCCACGCACAATGGGTGGGACCACTTTTTGTCTTTCAAAATTAATTATTATTTATTTTATATTAAATAATCTTATTATTTAATAATTACAAATTAATTAACAATTAATTTATTTTGAGTCATATTTAATTTTGAATTCTATAATTCTAAATTAATTAAGTAAAAAAATAATTTCAATTATCCAAACAGCATTTACAAGGATGACAGGGACTAATGGACCCATGTTTTCATGCTCCAATAAAACCAATATATTTAATATATTACTATTTTATTAATTCAAATGTTACTTTACTAAAAGCTTGGAATTACCCTATTAAAATTAAAAATATAATTACTCATACTTTAGAGTTGTCTATTTGATATAGCCATTACAAATAAGTTGATCCTCCATAAATAATTCATAATTAGAGCTAGGTAATATATGCTATTTCTTGATTATTTAGTGCTATTGATTCTCTAATAAATTATAAATTCATGAACTTAATCACGAATTAAGCACTCATATTATTCAAGACTGGAATCAGTGCTCAAGGGAATTATTTATCTCTTTTTCATTAGAGACGGAATGTATTTCATCTTGTAGTATTAACATTCCAAGCTTTGTACTTTACAATGCCTCCAAATAACAAAGAATATGATTAGATTCTCGAATTCGTACCAACTAAATCAAAAGACATAATTTCAAAAATAAGAGTCTGTCGATAACTTAGGATTAAGACTATCTTATATATAACCATTTGTTGATGTGATTATAACTTGCAATATTTAACAAAATTACTTAGCTATTCATATTACATTGTCCCACTCCAATATAATCTTATTATGTATAGTGTACTCATTTAATGCTCACTATATTAATGGTTCGAACAAGATCATTCAATTCTTAATGAAAATGACTTAGTTTAATTAAAGATTCTATACTTTAATTGAATATTAATCAAAATAATTAACTATATATTATTGACAATTTTAATTATCATCTTCAAATATTTTCTTGTATATAACACTGATATACAATATTTAAGGTCATATAGATAGTTATAGAATTTTAATGATATTCATAAGGTATTCAAAATACATGCATGCAAAATATAATGAAAAATTCACTTTATTTATTATTTATTTATAAATATACCCTTATAAAACATCATATACTTTAAGGATATCTATCTTAACATAATCCATATAATCTGATGTGTGAATACCTCTATATACATTCACAAACTAGAAAAATGGAGAAAATTCACTAGCAAGAAAAACTATTATTAGGCTCCATATAAAGACGCATTAGCTGTAGAAAATTGAAGAAGTCTTTCAAAACTATCAAATCATAGATTTCCTAATTTGATAATCGATACAAATAAATTCAAACCACTAATAAGGTGACTATTTTTTTTGCCTCTAGTGATAATTCAACATTTGACTCCACCACAACATGTAGACTTCAAATCCTAGACTCTCATGTCAAAAATAAAAAAAAAAAAAGAGAAAAAAAGTTTCATTTTTCATTTCCATTCCCTATATTTTGAGGTTATTAGATACTCATATTTTATGTTTTAGATTATCACATTCATACATTTAGTTTTAAAATTAATGCTCAATTCTTATACTTTCTTTGTCAATAGTCAATTTTGACCATAAATAGTCTAAATCCGCTTAAAGGAAAAAAAAAGCGATTAAAAAATACAAAAGACAATTAGGTTTTTTCCACAATCAAGATAAAATTTTGATGAAAACAAGAAGATGTACATTTGTTGTAGTTTAAAAGACAACTAATGATTTTTTTTTTTTAAAAAACAAAACCTCAAAAATATATGGTATAAACAATTAAAAACCCTAAAAAACTATTTAAATGTTTAGATCACTCAAATCCCCCATTTATAAAGTTATTATAATGGCGTGTTTAAAATAGAGTTTGTTTGGTGTCTAGCGTTAGGAAACTTTTAATTTTGAGATGGTTATTGTAGTTTTGTCTCTTGCCGTAATTGTTGGGATGGTTGTTGTAGTTTCATCCCTCCTTCTACACTAGCAAAATTTGTTTTGTCTTTGGTTGAAGATAGCTTTTGGCTTGAAAAAAACCTCATTGTATCACCTCTATTGTTTTAAGTGATTTAAAATAAATAATATTCTTTATTGTATCTAACTTTGTTTTTTTTTTTAATAGCTTTTGTGTACAACACAACAAAATAACTCAATATTATCTATCTTATTGACACACCTAAATTAAAATTAGCTTGAATCACATTTCAGTTCTTCATTAATATACTTGTACACATGATATAACCTAGAAATTTATCTTCTCATAAATTACTTTCAAATGAAATAATATTCATACAAAGTTGAAAAATTATAAGAACAAGTAGTAGGAAAATCATTTAGCATAAAGATAAAAGTACCGAATAAGTCAAGTAATCAAGTTGGTTAAGTTGATCAAGTTGTTACTTAACCTTGCAAGGTTATCTGAGGTTAAATTAGCAATATGAGATCAAATCACCCTTTTTTGTAACTAGAGATAATTTATATGAAAAAAAATGAGAGATTACCTTCCTTTGCTACTTTGTAACTTGGGATCAATATAAAAAGTCAACTTGCGTTTGCATTAATAGAAAGCTCTACCTACTTTTGTCATAAATATATAATATGAGTAAAATAAAAATCAGAATATAAAGCATGATTTTGTATAGAGTTTTTATTTTATTATTTTATTTTTTAAAGCACAAAATATAAAAGGGAGGTTCCATGTGTACCCTCTTTTAACTCTTCACACCCTCTTTTAAATACACACCTTTATAATTTTGAAATAACTAAATTTATTTATTGCACTCCTATAATTCCAAAACTACCTTTATGATTATTGTTTCCTTTTACTTCATTTTTCTTTTCACACCCAATATTTTTTATTATTTTAATATTTTTATTCCTTTATCTCTCTCTTTTTTTTTTGTTGAAGCTTTTTCACACATAACAAAAATTTTTAAATTAAAAATTATATATATTCACTACGATTTATTAAAAAAATATTATATCTACTAATAAAATAAATAAATAACAACTTAATGGGCAATACAGAAAACAATGTCGATACCTGTAACGAAATCGTTTAGTTTCATATTGAGTTGAATATTACCAATAATTAAACATTTAATTGTACCCAAAACAAATCGTCAATTGGTTAATACTACTATTCTAATTGACGATACATAAAGCAAATAATTTAATGATATCATTGAATATTAACAAAAAAAAAAAAGAGAGCAAATTAATAAGCTATGACACCCTTTATTTTCTTAATGGGTATCATTATAATTAAATTAATTATTAATGTATCAATTAAAATTTTTATTTAATCGAAAATCTATTTCACATTATTTATTTTCACTTATTTTCAACTTTTCTAAAAATTTTCTATACCTATTTAGTATATTGACTAAAATGCCCTTGGAACTTCTAAATTATTTCAAAAATACCATTTGGCATTATATGCCCTAAAGTCTCTGAATGAGACTAAATATTTCACCAACTCCCTTATCCTTTCTTCCTTTTCTTCTTGTTGATTTCCCCACTCTCTCTTAGAAATATGTGTGTGTGTCTCTCTCTCATGTTTTTCTTCTCTCTCTCTTGTCTTGTTTACTTCCAGACCTAGATTTTACAAATCATGAGGAAGATCTGAAATTAATTCCCTTGATCTTCCATAATCATAAAACAAGAATCAAGGATTTTTAGAACCAAAATCATAGTTTTCTGTAAGCTTGAGGTAAGGTTTCCTGAGCTAAAAACTTCAGTTTAAATTTGTGTTTTAGAATAAGAATTGTGAAAAATGTGTTTATGATGTTTGTGAGTAATTATACAAGGTTTTAAGGCTTGATTTACATATATCTTTGTTTAAAATGAGTTTTTGAGCTAGTTTTGAAAAGTTTTGATTTTTGGTTTAGATTTGTATGTTGAGCATGAAGATTTTGAGAAAAATGATCTACATGTGTTTAAGTATGAAATTCTATAGTTTCTAGGCATTTTCTATGTCCTGGAAATTGATAAAAGGGGTTGGATTAAGTTTTAAAGTTTGAAACCTTTGAAAATGAGAAACTAGATTTCTAAAAATTGCTCTATCGGTAGGCCGAAGACTACTAGATTTGGTAGGCCAAACTAAGAGTTTGGCAAGACAAACCTGTAGTTCTACAGGCTGAAAGCTGAATAGGATGGGCAAGCGAAACCTACCCGACAGGCCAGTAAAGAGGTTTGAAATATGTAGTTTGATTAGTAGGCTGGAAGCAACTAATCGGCAGGCTAATCGGTCAGTCCAAACTCATCTGTTTTTCAATGTTTTGTATTACAAAATATTCCAAGGATTTTATATTAATGATTATGGTACACTAATAAGAATAGATGGTACATGATTATAGAATATGAATTAAGTTAAAAGTATGGTTATTTTATATGTTGTAGGATAACGAAGTACTTAGAGCTTATGTGATGAACTTGGTATTGTGAGCTGGAACTTATCAGCATTGTATTCGCCAAAAGGTAGGGAATCTATTGCTCATTTTTTGTAAGGTTTTTGTGGAATTAAAATTGGTTATTTACATTGCAAGATATATATGTACGTTGAACTACTATTATATGAATATTACTTATGAGACAATGACATGAACTTGTCCTATATTATAAGTGAGGAATAAATTGATTTGACATGTGTTGTCATAAATTAAGAAGCATGGTTAGGAAAACTAACTTTATATATAATGATTGATTATAGAAGAATGGTAAAATATGAAGACGGCGGCGGTTACGTCCTTAAGCATGAATACCCTAAAAGGTAAAACAGGTGAGGTGATAACGCTCTCTTGGATCGAAAGTTTCAGAATGCACTATATTGAAATTGACTTGGTAAGCATCCGGGGCTTGATGTCCCCTCACTGGACACTCTTAGAATGATTGTAAAGTGGTCAAGCGCACCCATTTGGGTTTCGATGAGTTGAGTGATATGAAACTCTATTGCATGGTGGATACAAATGAGCATTATTAAATCCTAAACTAATATGTGTGTGTATATATATATACATGTATGGAATTTGATAAGAATAATCATAAGGTATCCATCGGAAATGAACATGATAATATTTATGAATAATGTTAAGAACTAACTAACAATGTATGTTTTAATGTGGTAATGATAAAAACCTAAAGGTAAGTAATGGTTTTCCCTATTGAGCATATTGTCGCTCATTTCCCTATATTTTTATCTTTTGAAAACTTACCAAGTGTGAGGTAGCTATGAGAAAAATACTTGAGGAAGCTATGTAGCTATATTATGTTGGGATTGCTTTATTTGTTAAGAATGTTCTTTATGATAATGTAAGCATTGTATGTTACTTTCTGTGACTATATTAAGATGTGTTGAGGGTTACAATGATGACAATGACAGTTTAATACTATTAATTTAAAAGTGTTACATTAAACTATAGTTTATTTGTCGCTTTTACTTTTATGTTGATTTAAGAGTTTTCATTTAAGTCCCGAGCAAATTTCTTTCTGAAGTTTTATTTTTTTTATTTTTTGATTTTTATTTAATTTATTAAAAACTGTTAACCCCCACTTAGGGGCGTTACATAAACAATTGATGATACCTCCATATGAATTTTAGAACAGTCATTAAATAATTAGGGCTTTGTCCTTACATATAGGTGTGTGTGGAAAGAAAAAAAATAGGATTTAATTTCTTTTTTTAAAAAAATCTTAATTATGTAATTAGGTCAATTATAATTGTCTTTTTTTATTTTATTGAGCATTTTTCAATAATATGAAGTTTTATTTTCAAGGGGATGTAAATAGTCAAGTATGGGTGTAAATAAACCCACCCAATATAAAAAATAGAAATTTATTTATTTATATTTTAGTTATTTCTGATGGTATCTCACAATTAGGCTTGCAACACAAATAATTCTTGTAACATAATTTATGATTTTGTATGAAGCTTTTATTCTATTTTATTATTTTTTATAGTACATAATAGTGGAAGGACCAAAAAGAATGAAAGAACAAAACAAAGGGAAAGACAAAAAAGTAGGAGGGCTGAGCTTAGAAGTAGAAGACCAAGTCTTAAAAAGTACGTGCGATGTACAACATTATTTTAAGGAAAAACATTATTATAATAAGCAATTTAAAAAATGAAAAAGAAATGACACATAACATAACAGAAGAATTATATTTATAATACACACACACACACCGCATTTAATGTGGAAGCACATATGTCATATTTCCGTTTCCATGCATGTAATGTAAATGTAAAGTCGGAAAGGAAAGAAACCAAAACGCCAAAGTTTGGAATTTCTAGTTTGGTGAGTAATATGTTGTTGCGGTTTGTTTGGCGTGTTGGTGGAATTATTATTTCCCAAAAATCATGCCCTTAAATTTTTTTTTTTTTTTTTTCTCTTCCAAATTGAAAACCTTCTCTTCTTAATTTTTCTTCTTCTTCTTCTTGACGCCGCCTCATTACTACATCACTCTTTTTGCCTACAACAATTCTTCACCCAAACACCTTTTTTCTCTTCTCTTTCCGAAAGGAAAAGATAAATATTTGTTTTGTTTCTTTTTTTTTTTTTTGATCATCTGTTGGCCATTTCTTCTCTTTGATGCAGGCCTGGCTCTCGTTCTTCATCTGGGGGTGTTTTTTTTTTTACTGGTAAGTTTCCTTTTCCACGTGGGTTTTTCCCTTTGCATTGTTGTTTTTGTTTTTTATGTTTTTGATGTGTTATTTATTTATAACATATATATGTGTATTTTGTTGATGAACGATCATTGGTTTTTGTTTTTGTGGTTCTGAATTGGGATTTGACGATCGTTTCTGGGTTTTGGCGCATTTTGGTGAAGTGATCGGTTTGGTATTCCTTTTATTTAGAGTTTTTTTTTCCCACAAAATCTGATTTAATCAACTCCTTTATGGTGGCCTTGAAGATCGAGGGAAAAAATGTTTTTTTTTTTTTTGGGTGATTTGATGATTGATAATTGTTTTATTGGCTTCTTGTGAGCTGTTCATGAACTGGGTTTTGGGCATTGATGGATTTTTGGGTGTAGAATCATTTGATGTTGACCGATGCTTTTATATGATTCTTTTTTGACTATGTTGCTTTTCGTTTGTATTTTCTTAACATTCATTCATTGATTTGATGAAATTGGTGACAAGAATGTGCTACATTGTTAATCAACACACAGAATTGCCTTTTTCTCATTTTTGATGAATTGTGTAGAAAAATGAGTTTTCAATGATCTGGATGTTCTATTAGAAGGAAATGGATTAGTGAGTTCTCACTGCATTGTGGATGTTTGTATTTCTTTTTTGGAGATGGTTACTGAAATGTTTTGCTCATTATTTAAAGTTGTTCATGTCACAAAATGGCTCTCCAATTTATGGAGATACTGCCAATTATTTGCAATTGTTAATGAAGGGTGGCTTTCTCGTGAGTTATAAATTAATGTACACAACTGTAGGACTCTTTCTGCTGAACAAGACTTCCTACTAGCAGTTCCACTCTGTTTGGTTAAAGGGTGTTTCCTACGAAATGGAAGCAAAGAGAAGTGAACTAGAGTTTGATGAATTTGAGAAACTCCTTGGTGAGATACCAAATGCCACTTCCGGGAATCCACATTCTGGGATATCTGTTCCCAAGAGGGTATATGTGGATGAAAGCTTGTCTCCAGTCCGCATTAGCTCTCCTTACAAAGAGCCTTTAATTGAGAAGCTGCAAAACAAAGTGAGGTTGGACGAGGGAAAAAACCTGCTGAACAAAATTAAATGCTCACCCACTAAAGGGGTTGTTCAACTTCCATCAGTTGAAATGAATCTCCCTGATGACCGTTCCTTGACTTCTGCATTTACAGAGCTGACCTTTAAGGATACAGTGCCTATGGTGGCAGGGGAAGACCCTCCTTTGGCAAAATCCTTGCAGAAGTACACCCTGAAAAAACAAGATTCTAACATGGATTCACCGGTAATGGTTTTTCCCTCTTTCCAAACGCCAAACAGCATACCTTATAGTTTCTACGGGGTTGACACGACAAGAGTTGGCCATGAAAGTGCAAATTTGTCACAACTCAATCCTCAAGAGCTGAAAAGACGCCACTGCATCGCCAATTGTGAGCCAGTTGAAAACTTTTCTGCTGCTGTTCCGTTACAACATTCGATGCATGGTTTTCCATTAGTGTCTAATGTGACTGTTCCTGGGATGCAGTTTCCAATAATGTCTGATCACCAGCAACTCTTTCTGGATTCTCAAGCTCAGATTCCATACCTAAGTCCACAACAAACAAACCAAAATCATTTGAGTTGGAGTATTATGGAAGAGGAACAGTGTTACAGCATGCACCAACCGTATCTACATCTGCAGCAGTTCCCAAATCAGCAATTGGAAGGCCAGCATCTGTTGCACGAAAATGGAAACATTGCAACCAGGTTCCTAAAAAGGAATTCAAGGCAGCCCTATTTCGAGGCACCTGTCTCTCATCAATACGAACAATTTAAGCAAGATTCATTGTGGAATAGTTGTGCAATGCCTAGGGAGTTGAATCAATTAAATCCCGCCTTCTCTTCCGTTGAATTGAATGCAACGAATGCTTGGGAGAAAGTGGTGAAACAGAGTTATGCTGAGCAGATTTTAGCTAGACATCATGGATTGAACACAATCAATGCTGCCAAGTTTGGTTGTGTTGGAGCAAATGAATCACTTGCTAATTCTGTTCAAAATGGAAAGGTGCGAAATGGTAATTCCTTCCATGACTTATCTGGGGTCGGCTGCTGCCAGTTTGATAATGAGAGATCATGGGATATGTACCGAGATCCAAGAGACTTCAAAAGTGCTGATCTGAAGTCCCTGCCTCTGAAATATAACTCTCTGAATGAGGTCACCGGTCAGATTTATCACATGGCTAAGGACCAACATGGTTGCCGGTTCTTACAAAGAAAATTTGCTGAAGGAACCCAAAAAGAGGTTGAGATGATTTTTGATGAAATCATAGACCATATTGTTGAGCTAATGATGGATCCTTTTGGGAATTACCTTGTCCAAAAATTGCTTGAAGTGTGTAATGAAGATCAGCGGATGCAAATACTTTGTTCAATCACTAGAAAACAGGGGGAGCTCGTTAGAATCTCCTGTGATATGCATGGGTTGATTCTCTTTCTCTCTCTCTTAACTTTACATAAACATGCATGTATAGGTCTGCAATATTGCACTGGTATATCTTATTATTCTCGGACAACTAATATGACGTTTTCTTCCAACCACAGGACTCGAGCTATTCAAAAGGTTATTGAAACACTTAACAGTGCAGAGCAGTTTTCCATGGTTGTTTCCTCACTAGAGCATGATACCGTGGCTTTAATAAAAAACATGAGCGGGAACCATGTAGCTCAGCGATGCTTGCAGCATTTGACAGCTGAACATAGTGAAGTACGGAACATTTATGCCTTAACTGCATAATTTCAAAAATAGATATTTATATGAGTGGTATTTTGGAAGTGGTTAAGGCATTTTTAGTGAAGTAAATACGCTGTTTTAGCTTCTAGAGCTTGTGTCCTGAGATATCACACTTGATTCGCAAGTTTGTAAAAACATAGGAGACTAAAACCAGCGGTGTCTTAGTTGATGTAGGAGCTCGAATGTTTTTGTTTTTATTTAGTGTAATAATTGAGAGAAGCTTATAGAATGAAATGATGGACATTTAGTGACTTCTATTTGCAGTTCCTTTTTAATGCTGCAACTGTCCACTGCGTTGAGCTTGCAACAGATCGCCATGGCTGCTGTGTACTTCAAAAATGCCTTAGTCACTCTGA
>CAMOHE010039587.1:0-18729 GCA_946598075.1 Artocarpus hirsutus
TGATCCAAACTGTATCGCCGGACAAAGGTTCCAAAATCATATTTTCCTGGTAGCGCAAACAAAATTCATTTGACATGGTCAACAGACCTAAAATCTGTTTAAAAATTTTGAGGTCGCTGGCCATGTCTTCTTTACAATCAGAGTCTCCAAGAACCTAAACGACTATGCCAAAATTGGTGAGAGATTATAAGCAAATAACAAAAGAGATTGCAATCTCTGTAACTGAAACCAAAAAAAAATATGCAACTATAACACTTTCATCGCCCAAAATTTTTGGTGGTTCGCCGTATCTCTATGCCACCATCTTTAGTTAGATCGATTTTTCGCTAAATGTCCATTAACATCCACCTCTGCAGCGGTCTTATTTGGAAGCTTTTTTTAACTTAGGAAGTTTGTCTGGCTTCAGGATACTGCAGCAAGCAATGTAACAAAAATGTAGTCATTCTCGACGCCAGACAAAGTTGTAGAAATTTAAGAGTCATAAGATGTTAATAAATAAACTAGTTGATATCATGCAAAGAAAATTACAGAACGCTCTTGATCAAAACCAGCAAAAACGGCTTGTGAAGAAGAACCCCAAGTCTGATCTGAAAATTTTAAGTTTGTGGTAGCCAAGGCCCACGTATGAAAAAGGCCTAATATATCTTATTTCAAGTCCAAAATGTATATTAAGACATTCGATCTAACTTTAATGGTCAATTTAGGAAAGAAAGGAATTCATAAAAGATGGCTAGACGATAATATAAAGAAAGAAGAAGGGAAAGACATATTGCACCATTTCAATGGAAGCCACATTTCTAGCGACAGCCTTGTCCATGATGCTTTTGTAATGTTGTGTAAATGAAGTGTTTCCATTGTGCTTCTCAAGCTGCATTTCAGCCATTCATCAGGCTAAGTTAAGTTGATCAAACCTGAGTAGTGTTTTGCCAGGGGAAAAACCAACAAACCTGAAGAAATGTTTCCACCAATTGCTGATCTTTCGGTGAAAAAGCCACCTCATCCCTTCTTTTCTGCACAAATTCAACATTTTGCTCCACCTGCAGACAAGTTAAGCAATAAGGGAATCTGTTGGACAATCCGCACATGGTACATCATGGAATGCATCATCAACATTTATTAAGTATCTATAATGCCATCAGCCATGAAGCAAGAGCAAGCAGTCACTCATGATGTTCATGTACTCTCAAAAGCTGATGAACCAACAATAATGGATATTTGCAATCTCTTTGTAAACTCTAAACACAAACACGCGTGCACGGGCGCGCACACACACGTGTTGAATTTGATGCTTAAGCCACCATAACATGAAGCTAAATATACATATATATATACACACACACATACATATATATGGTGAATCTGATGTTTACGTTGGTGTAAATTTATTTCTTCCTAATTGAAACCAAAAGATTCTGAAGGAAAAATAATAATATAAACGATACTGGCAGTGCTTAACTGACTCTCCTCAACAAAGGCAGGCATATACTGTTATACAGAATCTTTTGAAATGCATATCAGAACCAAGAATATCTTTTTTTGTTAAAAGTTTTTACTCGTTTAGCTAGGATACACATTGATACACATTGAGGCTTAACTACACCTGGATATGAACTAAGATAAGAATGTTATTAGTAGAACGTTATTGTTTGGGGTATGCATCATTCCTTAGCGGTTCTGATGCACAAAATTTCGAAAGTCAAAGTGAGAAGGTAGAGCAAACAGCTCAGGCTTCATTTCTATTTATTAGATCCTGATACAGCCAGTTTGTAGCAACATCTGGCCTTCGGATAATAAATCTTCCATTTTTGAGCTCGTGGCACAGACAATTTATTTCTTGAATATTCTCCCTCTAAAGTACTTGGGACTTTTGATGGAAGCAAGTAGCCAACTACCTCTAAAGTTTCTATGTGTGGGAAACAAATTCATTAGAAGAGATAAAAGCACAATTGTACCTGATTCATAAAAGGCTTAACCACATGCTTGAAACTCTCAACAGTAGTAGTCTCAAGAAACTTTCGTAGACGGATGAGCGGAACAGCTGATAGCTCAGGGAATGATATATGGTGGCTCCACTGAGCAAAGTGTGCAGAAAGTAGTTCAATAGCAGACGAAATATACAGCTCCAGGAAATTACATGATTTTAAACAATGTTCTGGTAACTGCACTGAAAATTGTTAATCAGTTACTTTCAAGAGTCGAGAAGCTTTATGCTGGACAAAAATTGGACGTTATCAGTTACCAACAGAAAGAATTGTATTTTCAAAAAGAGGAAAGAGTTATTCAATAATGACAGTACATTAATAAGCAAGTAAAACAACAAACAGCTATTAGCGATAACCATTTAGTATGGCAATCCCCAACCCTTATGGTGGTTGATAAGCTAAAGAATTTTCCATATACACCATTGCCACTTTTATATTCCAAAACATCCAAAACCCAAGATGCAACAGGAATGAAGATCCCACTTGAACTGGAGAGCTGGTTTAACCATTGAACGCATTTAACTCTCAAAGGTAAATATCTCGGTCCAGGAAACAAGAGAGCCATCCCATTTATTATCTTAATGGTCATAAAAACAAACTTCTGGAGATCATAATCGTATATATTGGCTGATATAAATGAAACCCAGAGATCAACACAACTTATATGTTGCCAACCGCATAAATTCTTGACTGATTCCTGCAAATAAAAATATTTTAAGGAGATAAGTAAAAGAACATGCTTTACAATAAATACGTATGAAATCACAACGTATTTCTGCACATGAATTAGTGAAACAAATTAATACTTTTGCACTTTTTTCTTTGTTTGTAGTCCCTGGTGTAGGATTTTGGCAAGTTGCTGTATGGAAACCATTGCCCTTTTAGATGATTTTTGCATGTCCGAAGAGCATAGCTTAACAAATGAGTTCCTCAGAAATTGTACGTGTTTCAATTGAACCTGCTCCACAAACTGACAATGACCGATGAAGGACTTGTATGTTTTAATGAAGCAGGTGTCAAACCAATCAGAATTATATACAGACGCCAGGTCTTTTATGATGAGAAAGGCAAGGGAGGAGATACTATCTCCCCCTGTCGCCCAAATCTGAAGAGCAGCCTGCAAAGGAAACTCCCAACTGAGGCATGCTTCAAATTGTGTGAGTTCAATATATATAGTAAATAACCTAAACATGTAGGCCAAAGGATATCATTGCAAATCAACTTAGAATAAAAAACAATGAATATAATATAGCTATGTGCACAACATTCATGCTAACTGCACAAATACAAAATATAGAAGCTAGCAAAATAGACGAAACAGCACATATTGAGTCCCATTTTGGTTAACGAAATTGGTTTGGAGCAACAACTACACACAAAGGACAAGTCAGAGAGAAGTACCACAATAAGTCTACGGAGTATTGAAGGAAATGCAACAATAAACACCATAGAAGCTCTGACTCGGGCTAAGGAGAATGCCAATATCTCAGTTTCAGTAACGTGGTTCAGAAGAAGAAGGGTACTCCTCAGATATGATTTGATCAAAGGTTCAATTGCATCCCATTTTGAGGAATTTTTTAATTCTGAAAGTTTCTCCTCCCTGAAATCGGAGCTCAAACCCAACAGCTTCCTAAAAACATCATCGGCCTCATTGAGCATGAATATCAGTATCTTGCTGAAGGCTTCACTGCTAAGAAATCCATGAGAGTCATTATCAAGACTCAATTCAGCTCCATAGTGACATGCAGTCTGATATCCATTTAACAGACAAGTTTGGGCGGACAGACTTTGCTGCTCTGAAACAAGTTAACGCAAAGAATCAACGACAGAGCTGGTTAAGAACTTGCCCTCACTGTTATGAGTATCTTCATTCATTGACTCTGTTTCATCAACACTTATCTCATCCTCTTCTGAATACTGTTACAATCCAAAATAGATATATATATGCATCAAATGTGGACACTTGCGCTTTCCGAAATACAAAGCTCATACATTGAGCAATTACATAACCACTTGAAGGAACTTTGAAATTAAATAACTTAAATCTTCTTTCTCTCTAAATGATTTAAGTTCCTTATCATAGCTTTCCAGAAACTTGGAAAATTTGCGATCCTGAAAAAATATCCAAGACATCTTCATTAAGAAATGTTTTTAAGAATTGAGAAATGGAATCTAACACAAGAGAGAAACAATTACAAAATACAAACATAAAAAGAGAACACAATCCTAAAGTGATTACATAACCATTGGTGCCCCTCACATTTGAAGAAAATAAATATTCCAAGTCCAATCTCCTTTCTTTATAGCTAGAATTGATGCAAAAAAGAGGGTCCAAGCGTATTACAGTTGCTTAAGTGATCTAATCTATTCAAGCCAGTCCATATCAATACTTTCTTACTACCATGTAAAGCTGCAAACCTCTTTCTTTCAAGAGAGGGTGTGCGCAGCCTACCAAAAATCTCGAAGTGCAGCTTAGGTGCTTTGTGTTATTTGTGTCATCTTCCACATACACAGAACAGACAACAACATGCAATCAAAATAGCACCAGCAATTACCTTTTGCTTCAACCTCTCCAGCTTTTTAGTATTCTTCACAAGTTCTAAATATATTTGCGCTAGCACCATTGTTGTCTGTGTACAAAACTCATCGAGTCAATCACGAGTTTAAACAAGAATGATTGCATAAAATCAAACAAACAAATATCCTCACCTTCTAGATGATTCTCACTCTCACTTTGAGGAACGTCTAAAATTGAGTCCTGCACAACAAATTTCAGAGCTAATGGAAAAAATTAAAAAAAAGGGCCAAAGAACATGTTAGTATTGATTTTAATCAAAAACCTCTGGAAGATAGTCATCACTGTCGGAGTCATCTCTATCCGCATCACTATCATCAGTGAACACCACATCAAGAGAAAAGTTAACCAGATATTTAACTTTGTTCCTTCTGAGAAACATAAAAAAGGACGAGAAAAAAAAAAAGCTTGAACGATTATTTCATAGGTGTATGCATTCATAACGCTCGTAAAAGAAAAAAATAAAATAAAAAAATCAAAAGAAAGTGATGGAACAAACAAAGCAATATACATGCATGGGCAAAAATAATAAAATGATCACTAATTTTTTGTTGAATCTAAATCTAATATATGGGTTAATATATTAAATAAATTTGAATTAAATGCTATCAGTTTTGTGCTTTTAATGTATTATTATGTATGGGTCTCTTATATATAGAGACTAAAACTATAATTACTAATTTTATGATAGGTTAAATTAGTAATTAAGGATAATTGTTAGGGTTTAGCAATTATATAAAGGAGTATATAAAGGGGTTGTGGTCCCAAGTCAGTACGTACATTATTTTTTTGTTCCCTATTTACAGAGAAATTATAGAGCATTTTGAGATTTACGTACTAGACTTGAAAGATCCTCAACTAAAAACTCAAGAATCACATTCAATCAATAGATTCAGGTTAGCTTCTGCATCTTATTAAATTCTTGATGATTTGACATGAATGATCCTAGATGATGATGGTTTTCATCACAATTTTTGTTTTAACAAGTGGTATCTAGAGCCTCATGTTAAATCATTGAGAGTCAAAAGAAAATTTAGATGAGATTCTCATAATAAAATTTTCAAATTTAATGATTTATGATTTCTTTAAAATTGTTAAATTTGATAACAATTGTTTAAAAAAATTTTTGGTTGAATACATTATTGTGTAAATATATATATATATATATATGTATGTATGTATGTATAAAGTTCAATTCGGTTAACGGTTGAAAGAATTTTTTTTTTCCTTCGATTGCAAGATACGGCATGTTTGCCGAAAATTGGAGAAAAAAAAATCAAGATTTGGTTTTCTATGTGAATGAAATCGTTTCGGTGTATTCAGTTTTGAAGAAAGTTTTATTTTTTATTTTTTTTCCTTTTGTCTGTTATATGACACAGGTTGCCGAAAAGAGAAAGAAAAAAAAAAGAAAAAAAAAAGGGAATTTCGTTCACATAAATATATATTTGCATCTCATCTTATTGAAAATGATGAAAAGCAAACAGGTGATCATTAATACATACGTTTTTCCAGGATTCGTTTTATATATAACATGTATATGTATGTGCATGGTTTTTTGTGGTGCATTATGTCTTCTTCTTGTTGTCAGGCAAAAATGCCCGCACATGGTTTTTTGCTTTTATTCCTTTGGTTTCCTTCAGCACGTGGCTGCTGCAGAACAAAAAATAAAAATAAAAAAACGGCAGTTGGTGCCGAAAAGAGGAAAGAAGAATTACGGTTATATATACATGAACATATGCAAGTAGAGATATATGTTTTTTATTGAATTCTTCTTCCCTGTTTCAAGGTGTGTGTGTATATATATATATATATATATATATTTAATCGTTGAATACGGCATATGCTGCGGAGAGAAAAGAAAAAAAAAAAAAAGAAAGGAAAAAGGATGACACCGGCATAGGCCCATGACACAAAGAAAATAGAGGGGGTGGTTTTAGGATCAGGATTGGGTCCGCCCAACCTATTTCACCCGACCTAGTCAACAGTTGACTTTGACGGTTGACTTTGGACCAAAGTTTATTTTATTTTATTTTATTTTATTTTGGTCATTTTTAGTGTAATTCTAAATTAAAATATTGGTATTTTATATATATTTTGAGATGAATTAATTAAAGCAACATGTCACCAAAGTGGCCTCTTTTGTAGAAATTAATTTATTTTAGAATATAAACAGTTGTGTTCATGCAACTTATGTGAATATTGATCGGCCCAAAGAAGAGCTATATTTGACAGAATTGCATGTACACTTGTGGTAATAAACACGTGATGATTATCCGGTTTTACATGTGAATAATAAATCGGCCCAAAGGAAGATTTATTGTTTGACATGTTCTTATTGTCAGTGTTTGATTACTACACTAAGATATCACTTACAAGTTAATATTTCTGTCCAAAAAACTAAATATTAATGAAATGCCTGATATCTTGAGATGAGGTTACCTTTATTTAGATTTATTATTGTTATTATGGATTCTTAAGTGAGCTTGTTTTGGTTTTGTTTGTTTTGTTCTCTGTTTTGGCTACTAGTTCCGCCTCTAATATTACTGCCAACATCAATTCAATTCCTATGTTGAATGGTAGCAACTTCAAATCATGGCAAGAGGACCTCTTAATAGTTCTCGGAGTCATGGATCTCGACCTTGCGTTAAGGGTTTCTTCTCCTGCACCTCTTACAGATAAGAGTTCCTCTGATGAAAAGAGGAACATAAAAAGGTGGGAGAAGTCAAATCGCATGTGTACAATGATCATGAAGAATGCCATTCTAGAAGCATTCAAGGGCACTATATCAGAAATGATAAAGACTGCCAAAGAGTTCCTTGAGGACATTGAGAAGAGATTTGCCAAAATTGAAAAGGCTGAAATGAGTACACTTCTGCAAACCTCAGAGATAAAGGGAACATCAAGGAGTATATCATGGAGATGTCCCATCTTGCTTCAAAATTGAGAGCACTTAAGCTTGACCTTTCTGAGGACTTGCTAGTGCATTTGGTTCTTATATATCTTCCTGCACAATTCAGTCAGTTTAAGGTGAGCTATAACTGCCAAAAGAAGACTTGGTCTCTTAATGAGCTCATCTCACATTGTGTCCGAGAAGAGGAAAGGCTGAAGTAAGAAAAGACAAAGAGTGCTCATTTGGCCAGTACTTCTAACGACAAAGGGAAGAAAAGAAAGAAGGATAAGGAAGCTACAGTTATGGCATCACAAAAGAAACAACCAAAGAGGCCGGTTGATCCGAAAGGTACGAGTTGTTTCTTCTATGGAGTTGCAGGACATAAGAAGAAGCATTGCACCAATTATCACGCTTGGCGTGCCAGAAAAGGTATGCTTCTTAATTTAGTTTATTCTGAGGTTAATTTAACTTTGGTACCTGAACACACTTAGTGGAGGATTCTGGTGCAACCACTCACATCAATGTGTCTATGCAGGGATGCCTGAGATGCCGAAAGCCAAATGATGGTGAAAGATACATCTATGTGGGTGATGCCAAGAAGGTTGAAGTTGAAGCAATAGAAAAATTTAGATTATTGTTAAATAATGGATTTTATTTGGATCTTGATGAAACATTTATTGTACTGTCTTTTAGACGAAATTTGATTTCTATTTCTGCTTTGGACAAATCTGGTTATTCTTGTTCATTTGGAAATGGAAAATTTAGTTTGTTTCATGAATCAAAATTAATTAGTTCTGGTTCTTTATCAAGTTACAATAATCTTTATTTACTTGATACAATTGCTTCATTTAATGAAAATATTCAATTAAGTACATAGGGTATAAAGAGAAAATTATCCAATGAGAATTCAGCTGCGTTATGGCATAAAAGATTGGATCATATCTCTAGAAGGAGAATAGAGAGACTTGTGTCAGACAAAATTCTTGATCCCTTAGACTTTACAGATTTTGATATTTGTGTTAACTGTATTAAGGGGAAACAAACCAATAAAAGGAGATTTGAAGCCAACAGGACTTTGGAAGTCTTAGAACTTATACATACAGATAGTTATGGGCCATTCCCTATGGCTTTTTGGAATGGTCAATAATATTTTATAACGTTCATAGATGATTTTTCTAGATATAGCTACATATATCTCATTCATGAAAAGTCATAGTCGTTGGATGTGTTCAAAAATTATAAGGCTGAAGTTAAAAACCAACTCAGCAAAAGGATTAAAAGTGTCAGATCTGACCATGGTCGTGAATACTATGGTAGATATGACGGTTCAGGTGAACAATGTCCAAGACCATTTACTAAGTTCCTAGAGGAAAGCGGTATCGTCCCATAGTATACTATGCCGGGTTCACCCTGTATGAATGGTGTTGCTAAAAGATGAAAGAGGACACTTAAAGACATGGTGAGGAGTATGATTTCTCAATCTACCTGACCAAAATCACTCTAGGGAGAAGCACTTAAGACTGCAGCATATATCCTTAACAGGATTCCAACTAAAGCAACTGCCAAGACCCCTTACAAACTTTGAACGGGAAAGAAGCCAAGTCTAAAGCATCTGCATGTTTGGGGATGTCTAGCTGAGGCAAGGCCTTATAGGTCTAATCAAAAGAAATTAGACTCAAGGACGATTAGTTGTTATTTCATTAGATACTCTGAAAGATCCAAGGGCTACAAGTTTTATAATCCCACAACTAAGTCAATTTTTGAGACAGGAAATGCTCGGTTCTTTGAGGATGTCGAGTTTATGGGGGGAGATATGGTTAGGGACTTTGTCTTTGAAGAGGAATTTGCTGATATTCCCATAGTTGT
This sequence comes from Artocarpus hirsutus, assembly GCA_946598075.1. NCBI lineage: Eukaryota > Viridiplantae > Streptophyta > Magnoliopsida > Rosales > Moraceae > Artocarpus > Artocarpus hirsutus. The sequence continues at coordinate 9,314 of CAMOHE010039587.1, forward strand.
TATTGACATTGATCAAGTTTCTATTCCTGATATTGTTCAAGAAGCAGACCCAAATCAAGACAATGTCGGAGAACCTCCCGTTCTAAAAATTGTTCCAGAAGAACAAACTTTACCACCACAAGAACCTATGCCATTAAGGAGATCCACTAGAGAAAGGAGATGTGCGGTGCCAGATGATTGCATTGTATTTCTCTAAGAATATGAGTATGACATTGGTGTGGTGGAAGATGATCTAATCAACTTTCATCAAGCTATGGAAAGTTCTAGGTCTCAAGAGTAGATTGATGCCATGAATAAACAGATAAAGTCTATAAAGGACAATGACATTTGAGATCTTGTTCCATTACCTGAATGTGCAAAACCCATGGGTTACAAATGGATATTTAAAACCAAGAGAGATTCGAAAGGCAATGTGGAGCGATATAAAGCTCGTCTTGTCGTTAAAGGCTTTACATAGAAAGAAGGTATCGACTATAAAGAGACTTTCTCTCTGATTTCCTCGAAAGACTCTTTCAAGATTATAATGGCATTAGTGGCACATTTTGATCTTGAGCTCCATCAAATGGATGTTAAGACTGCGTTTCTCAATGGTGACATTGATGAAATAATCTATATGGTGCAACCGGAAAACTTTGTGTTGGGAGATTCAAAGAAAATGGTTTGCAAATTTAAGAAATCCATCTATGGGCTTAACAAGCTTCTCGTTAGTGGTATTACAAATTTCATCATGTTATCATCTCGTTTGGTTTTGAGATGAATTTGGTCGATGATTATATATACCACAAGTTCAGTGGGAGCAAGTATATTTTTTCTGGTTTTATATGTCGATGACATTTTACTTGCCAGCAACTATATAGGCTTATTGCACAAAACCAAGAGATTTCTATCAAAGAAATTTGAGATGAAGGATCTTAGTGACGCCTCTTTTGTATTGGGTATACAGATATACTGGGATCGCTCTCAGGTATTCTAGGATTATCACAAAAGGGCTATATCGAAAAGGTTCTCAAGAGATATGGCATGCAGGATTGTAAACTAGGTGATACCCCTGTGGCTAAAGGAGACAAGTTTAGTCTCAATCAGTGCCCTAAGAATGATTTTGAGGTTAAGGAAATGCAGAAGATTCCTTATGCGTCGGCAGTAGGGAGTCTGATGTATGCTCAGGTTTGTACGCATTCGGACATTGCTTACGTTACTGGGATGTTGGGCAGGTATTTAAGCAATCCTAGAAAGGATCACTAGGTAGCAGCCAAACTAGTTTTGAGGTATTTACAGAGAACAAAAGACTACATGCTCACGTATCGGAGGTCGAAACTGTTGGGTTTTGTTGGGTATTGTGACTCAATAATGTTGGCGGAAAATAAAAGTTAATTCCCACAAATCGGGATCCATGCAATACCTTCTAGCTAGAGGTGCTGTCTCTTAGAAAAGGATGACAAAAAGGCAAGATTCTTATAGCATCTTCTACTATGGCGACAGAGTTTATAGCATGTTATGAGGCATCCAATCATGAAATATGGCTGTAGAATTTTGTCATGGGACTGCGTATAGTGGACAGTATTCAAAGACACTCAAGTTATTTTGTGACAATAAGTCAACAGTTTTATAGTCTAACAACAACAGGAGCTTAACGAAGTTAAAGCATATAGTGATCAAGTTCCTGGTTGTGAAAGAATGAGTTTAGAGTGGACAGTTGTCTATAGAGCACATCGATACAAACTCCATGATTGTGGATCCGCTTACTAAGGGATTGTCACCCAAAATATTTCATGAGCATACTACTCGTATGGGTGTTATATCATTTTAGGATATTCAGTTTTAGTGGGAGTTTGTAATTTTAAATGCTCTTATGATATAGACATTTTCAATTATTTGAGTTTATGATTATTTTAAGGTTATTTTCTCCAGAAATAAAGATTTTAGTTTATTCACACTCTGATTTTGGTATGGTTTGATCTCACTAAGATTTTTAGGTAGACCAGTTGGAAATAGACATGTTATGATCACATTGCATGAAATTTCCATGCTACACATCCATGCTTGATCTTGTTTTTAGTTGTATTGGTATATGTGATCATTGATGGGTCTAGTTACAATATATGTAACAAAGGTCGCTTTGGCCCTATATTGATATGGTTAATGGACAAGATTGTTGAAATGCATAAGGTTTTAATAACAAAATTCATGAGCTCATAAGGTATAATTCATATTTATAAAGTTTCATATATAGCCCAAGTGGGAGATTATTAGAACTAAATCCAATATATAGGCTAATATATTAAATAAATGTGAATTAAATGCTATCAAATAAAGTTGCCTAATTAAAAGTGATCAATTTGGGTTTTGAGCTTTTAATGCATCATTATGTGTGGGCCTCCTATGTGTAGAGACCAAAAATATAATTACTAATTTTATGATGGGCTAAATTGGTAATTAAGGATAATTGCTAGTGTTTAGCAATTATATAAAGGGGTTATGGTCCCCAAGTCAGTACGTACATTATTTTTTGTTCCTCATTTACAAAGAAATTATAGAGCATTATGAGAAGAAGGATTTATGTACCAGACTTGGAAGATTCTTAACCAAAAGACTCAAGAATCACATTCAATTAATGGATTCAGGTTAGCTTTTGCATTTTATTAAAATTCTTGATGATTTGACATAAATGATCTTGGGTGATGATAGTTTTTATCACAATTTTTGTTCTAACATTTTCTACCTTACATTAGACAACACTCTTATGTCCTCTTCTTGCTCTTCAATATCATCTCGTTCACCCTCTACACTAACGAAATTAACATTTAAACAAAAGAAAATTCTAAAAATTAGCAAAATCGAAATGCAACAATTTAGATTACAAACACTGTCAATTAACACAAACAAGATTGTAATTTCCCATTTCAGTGCATTTAGGTTCACAAAAACCAACACTTTATTCATTGAAAAAACACTTAATAAGAAGAAAAATAAAAAAATTACCCATGAAAGTCTCAAATAATTAAACGATTCATGACATAAAAGGATTGAAAGTGGAAAATAAGATGAAAGAGAAGGTTACTCCTTTCTTCTCGAACATGACGTCAACTTGCGCTTTCTCTTAAGCACCGACAGAAGATTCTTCTTCGCGAACTTCCTCGCCTTCTTCCCTAGCTTTCCCATTACAGAGACCAAATATATATATATATATATATATGTATGTATGTATGTATGTATGTATTCTGTAAACACACAAATCAGTTTTCGTTCGTGTAAAAATAGAACAGAAATCTTCGAGCACTGGTTAGAAAGGGAATAGAGTTAGAAGGCCTCTTACAACGACACTGCGGGTTTTGGGGGTTCTTCGTTTCTCTCTGTGAGGTTTTTTTTTATTTTTTTTTATTTTGAGCTCAAGCAGCCGATGCCATTGGAGGACTTAAAAACCTTGGATTCATTTGCCTCCAAAAAAGTCCCCAAGAGAATGAGATTAAGACCCCTCCTTATGAAGATCGAACGAACTTTATTTTGCCATGTCAATACAATTTTTTACTAAAATTATGACACTATTTTTAGCATTCGAGCTATATTACGACAGCATTTGTTAAAAACGAATTGTTTTAGAGGAGAATGAGAGAAATAACACTTTTACTTTTTTAAAGGGGAAAATAAAAAACACTTTTTGGAAGTTAATAGAATGTTATTTAGATAAAGACGGTAAAAAGCATAATTTAATGAAATCAAAAATATTAGACACTAAATATGCCTCAATTAAAAAACTCTAAAGCCCTTAAACTAAAAAACCCTAAAGCCTCCAAATTAAATAACCTATCTAACTCCTCCCTTCCTCTCTCTTCGCTCATGATGGCACAACAAAGCAACGACGATTTGTTGGTGAGACAACAACGATGATTTCTAGGCAAGACGGTGATGGTGACAGCAACTTCGTTAGGAAGCATCACAAGGCCAGAGGCAACTTTTCTTCTTTGTTTTCTCTCTCAGCACATCGTGAAGGCCGAAATCGCGAAGGCTAGCATGTGAAAAGAGACAACACTCCATTGTCGTCGTGAATCTAGGGGCATCATTGGAGTCTATCATCAATGACTTTCGTCAAATCATCGGTGACGTTTTGTAAGGTGGCATGGGCAATGTTAGATGATGTTCGATGGTAGGCGGCAAGTAATACCGATAGCAGGAGAGAGAAAGTTTTTGAGATGAATCAAATCTAATAAGAGAAAAGAGTAAAAAATAAGATTAAAATGAAAAAATCATAAATATAAATTTTACTAATTTTGAAGGTATGCTATTTTTCATCATTTAAAATTATGCTATTTATTTCTATTAGTACTAAAAAAATATATGATATTTTATACAATTTCTCTTATTGTATTATTGCTGTTGTAAATAGAATTTAAGTAGTACAACTCATTTGCTTTGGGGTGCTAAGTAGGTTGTAAAAGTACAATACCTACACATGAATAGGCTATTTGGAAAATAAGTTTGAACAAAAAATGATTGGTATTTTCGTTGTAGCAATTCAGATTTTACAAGCAAAAATATTATAGTGAAATGAGTTTGAACCAAGATTTTTTTGACTTAAACTTATTTCCTAAATAGCCTAAAGAAAGTGGAATTTTAAACATACCCCTTTATTTTAAAATTTAGCTTAAATTTTTCACAAAAGTAATAAAATTAAGCTTAAAATTGAATAATTAGTAAATATCTCGTAAAACATGAGTAAATATTGATAATAAAAATGTGTATATTCAAGGCTTTTTGTTCAACTCTTTTAAAGTTATTGGGTTTTTTTCCGTCCAAGAACTTATGGAAGTAAATTCAGTAAAGTTTCAATTTATTACATTTGATCTAACCTCATATTTGTTTATGAGATGAATCTCTAATTTACCAAATCTGATGATGGTGTAAATACATGAAGCACCTAATAAATTCAAATTTATTGTTATTTATTAACTGTTTTTAAAAATTTTGTTAATTTACTTTCACTCGGTCCGCTATGTACTTTTTTTATGTATGACCTTTTACACATGTAGCAAAATTTTACTCCTCATGTTGAAATGTTACACAACAATCCTTCCTTACTGTAAAATAATTTTTTTGTTTTATAGCAAAAAAATATATTTTACTGTAAATAATATTTTACAAATGACAAAATCATATATCATAAAATAATTACTATGTAATTTTGTAATATAAAACATAATTTACTATAATAATCATTGTGTAATATTTTAAAAAAATTATTATATTTTAGTTTCACTCTATAGTGTAATTTTTTAGTGAGAAGAGAATTATAACGCCTTTTCCCCCCTAATTTGTAAGCCCTAATTTACAAAAGATTGGTAAGATTGGGCTAGTTGGCCTTTATATCAGAGAAATTTATACAATATGGAATCTTTTATATCAATCTAATTATTTATGCCACAAAAAATAAAACTTGAAAAAAAACTTATGCCATAATTTTTTATGTCTTTCAAAAAGAAAAAAATAACCCTTTTTTTTTCAATTTTGTGTTTCTCCTCTTTGTTCATTTTTTTCTCGTGTCCTCTCTCTTTCTTTCGTGTCTCCTATCTTCTTTCTCTTTCTCTCTCTCATCTTTTACCTAACCCTAATGCCAGAGTTCACCAAAAAATTGCTGCGGTGTAAACGACTACAAATCAGCTATGGTCATTCCCACCTAGGTCGTTGACGAAGACAATCGAACGGTAGAAGCCATGTAGATCTCTGTCATCGCTCAATCTTCGTCGTCGCCCATAAAGAACCTGTGGTTAGAGTTCGCTGCCAAATCACAACGGCATCAACAAGATGAACCAGCCATGGTTGTTCCCACCTACCAGCCATGGTTGTTCCCACCTAGGTCGTCGAAGACGAACCAGCGGCAAGAGCCATGCAGATCTCTTGCATTGCGAACCATGATCTCCCATTGTCATCATCGTTGATCTTAGTCGTCACTCGATCTCCATTGCTGCCAGTCATTGATATGTGAACAACGAGATCGTTTGTCGTCGTTGTAGCTCAATCTCCAGCATCACTTGATCTCTGTCATCTCATACTTTGTTTGGTTGTCACTGGAGGTCATCATTGTTGAGTTTTCTCAAACCATCAACAAGGTTTTGTAGATTGCCAGCGTCTGAGCATTTTGCAGTAGGTGGCGTTGGAGGACATGCAACAGCTATGGTCGCCGAAGGTGGTGTTGTGTTTTTTCCCTATTTTTTCTGGTTGTTGGCCGTATTTATTGGTCGTCGGCAACATCACTGGTGCCGGTGACGTACGGCGACGTTGTTGGTAAATTAAAGACGAGCTAGCGACAACAAAAAGAGAGAAAGAAAGAGGAGAGGAAGAAAGAGAAGAAAAAAATATCCCGATGAGATACCAAACATATTTCTATGGGACACAAAATATATCTAGATAGGATACAAAACATCTCCCGTTTGTGGCATAAATAAAAGTCGTCTCAAAATGTGACAGTTACGAAAACACCCCTTTGTGTTGTACCATGAGGCGTGTTACGATCCATTTCAAAGAAAGCTGCGTGTTAAAAGAAGAGAATTTGAGATTGGGCTTGTTGGCTAAGAAAGCCCATGGAAAGGCACGTGGTGCTAAATTCCCCATGACTTCAAAACACACTACACAGTGAGACCGCAAAGTACATACATCCACTTAGACTACAGAGATGCGAGAAGTGACTTGGAGGCTGAATCAACAGGTGCTAAAGCCTCTTAAGAAAGCAACACCTTCATTTTATTATTTGGCCTAAAGTTGACTAGTCTTGCGGGTTGTGACATTAATCGCACGTTCTGCCGGCGGTTTATAGGTTTGATATAACACATGTTTAGCCATGTTTAAGTTGACTTCCTTTTGTTTATGAGTTTGAGAAGAGAAAATATTCAAGGCAGATTCATATTTTATATTGTAAAGCGTCTTAATAACCAAGGATTGAGGCTCTAACAATATGGTACTTATTTGGGGTTTCAAGCGAGGAGATGTGAGAGAAGTGAAAAAGAGTCTAAGACATATGGGTTTTGTATGTTTGCTGTGTTGTGTGCCTTATAATCTCTACATACATAGTCATGGTGGCATTTGTATAATCCGTTCAAATCAACATTTAAACTAAAAATATTGTTGCAATTGAAATTTAATGAAAAAAACACTATAACAAAACGAGCTGATCGATTTTTTTTTTCAGTTTAAAACCAGTGAATCAAATATAATAATAAGTTTTTGGGACAAAGAAGAGATTAGCCCATAATTAGATTGTAATAAAAATAGATGGGCCAATAACTTTTAATCTTTTTAAAACATGTGCTATACTTTACTATTAGTTTCAAATTGTGTACCATTTGATACAATATGATACTCTAAGTTCTTTTAAGGACATGATGATCATATTGATATAAGCAACATATATAATAGCTAGGTTATGTAGACATATATATAATTTGTACTAGTCGTACCTCATGAAGTGATTCTTAATTAAATCTGCAGACACTAATCCGTGGCCTGCCGACTTCTCAATCTTCTGTTCTCTCGACCTTTCACTTGAGCCTTGAAGTGCGATTCAAGTTTAGTTAGTTAAAGCACGTGATGATTTCAAGATTTGTAATTATTGCGGCAAAAAACTATACACGCATAAATAATATATATGTGTATACATATATATATATATATATATATATATATAAACACGCACATGTATGTGTGTGGAAAAAAAGGCTAGTAAAGCAGTCTACCTCATTTAATAGGGAAATCTCTTAATTATCCGTCGCACAACAAATTATTGCTTTCATGCATAACTAAAATATATAAGGTGATTTCTAGATCAACAATGATTATTACATTGATTAATTCTTTTCACTTCAAAATGGCGTGAGATTTTGTGACTTGCACTAGACTCCTAATTACAAAATCATTATGTCACCCTTGCCCATTTTACAAGAAAAATGCACCCTACAAGTCTCTCAAAAAAGAAAAAGATGCTTTTTGGAACAAATTATTCCAGTTGTTGCTATGGAGGTAGTTCGTCAATTCTTTGTTATTGGTTTATGGCTTCTTATAGAATTTGACTTCTGTATTTATCTTGCATCCTTTTGACAATGACATTGTTAGGTGAAGCTACAAAAGTAACATTATTCTAGAATCTGCACGACCTTCCCAATAAATATGTTCTAGGCATGAAATGAGCAGGGTAAAAATACTCAACGTGCACACTAAAAATACAAAAATGACCCTAAAATGCTATAAAAGGAATGCAATAAACGTTTATTGTCCCATACGGCTTTATGTACTAGATCAACTATTGCAAGTCGTCGTGGCAGGTCATCCCTAGTCATTCTCGGCTTTTGGAGTTGGGCCACATAATTTCTGGTCATCAAGTTTTGCCCTTGAATAAAACCAACCTTGTTGATTAATGAGCTAGTGGGTTTGATTCACCCGATTTAACCAAAAAGTTTTAGTTTAAACTAATTTATATAAGATATTTTTTTTCACAAAATCTAACTGGGTGTTTGGATGGGTGGTGTGAACCATGGTTCCTATCACTTTTTCAATTATAAGCACTGTAAAGTCCTTACATGCTACAATAACAAAAAAATTTGTTACAGTGTAAAGCTCTCACATGCTACGGTAAAAAGTGATTTTGACCAACGGTTCCCACCACTCTTTCAAACACTAAATTTTTATAAAATTTTTAGTTTAAATTTTCAGTTTAATCGGTGAAACAAACACCCCCTATATTCTAGAGGTGCAAACTCTTTTTTCTTCCTATACTTATGAAGGTAGAACTGTAACGCCTCGAAATTTAATTAAGTAATATTAGTGTATAAAATGATGGATTAGTGTGCCATGATGAATGTTTTAAACTTAATTTGATTATTTTGTGAAATTTCTAAATTAATGTTATTTTTTATTATTTTAATGATTTTTAATTACTTTTAATTATTTGTATTTGTTATTTTAAATTTTGAAACAAAACAATTTGTTAAATACCAAACACGTCCCATTTGAAATTTGTGTGCTACACACAGTTTTCTTACAGCAAACCACCTTCCTCCTCTTTATTTATTTCACTCTCCCTCACTCTTTCTCTCTCACTCTCCCCTCCTTTCACGCTCTCTCTCCACTGCCTCTCTCTTTCTCTCTCCTTCTCTCAAATTTTGATCTCAAAATCAAGCCCAAGCTTCGGTTTTCAGTGGATTGAAAGTTTGGGAACGCATTTGGATGATCACAGACTCGATTTAAAGCTTAAAATCCATGGTTCGTTTTTAAATTTCAAACTTTTCTAAATTTTCCTATTTTTATTGTATTTTGAAATCTAAGCTCTTTTGAGCTTAGAAAACCTTTAATCTAAGTTAGAGAAACTTAAAACATCTAGAATCTAAGCTTGGTTTGATTATAAAAACGAATTTAAATCAAGATTTTTTATTTTT
>CAMOHE010039588.1:0-14702 GCA_946598075.1 Artocarpus hirsutus
ATTTGATGAACGTGTTTGATGATATCTACTCGGAGAGAGAGAGAGAGACAGAAGAATATAGGCCAAGTAGGATTTGTGGGATTTAAGTCTAACAACAAAGGAATATTGCGAGGAAACATTTTAATTGCTTATATGCGCACATTGACAGACAAGGTAATGCCAGCAAAACACTCCATGTGATGTGATGGACTTTTTGTTTTAAGCAGATATATGGAAAAGAGTTTTTGGATTTTATTTTATTTTATTTTCTGTTCTACTCCCACATCACGCTATACATTGTTACAGATGTTGCTGAGGTTATAGGCGTTGGTTAAGGTCATAACCGAAAAAAAGCCAATAAGTTTCCGTTTCTTTTTCATTTTGTTTTGGTAAAGTAGCGAAGAGGCCTGATTTTGGACTTTACTGACAGAAAGATCAATCCCAATCTTAGAGGCGCCGACTGCGGATCTTGACATTTTCTGTCATATTTAAGCAGAAGTCCACCCGTCCCAACAAAGGGAGGGCAGGGGCGGAGTCATCGGGTAAGATGGGGGGAAATAATTATTGGTAGGACTCTTGGACGGTTAAAATTTTATTAGATTTTAATAGTTATATATATAGTTTTCGTAGGGGCAGTTGGACAACTAGTCGGCCCAAAAATTTTTTTTGGACGAATGTCCTCTTTTTTTTTTTTTTTTTGGTTTTTAGGTATCACAAAACTAACTTTTTTGTCATCAAAACAGTTACAGTTTTTTTTGTTTTTACCATAGTTAGGTTCATCTCTTTGATACAGTCATTTTTCTCTTTTCTCTTAAAAAACTGGGACAGTTTCGATGCTTAGAAAAAAACCTTTTTTTAATGCCAAAAAAAAAGAGGTCATTCATCAAATTTTAAATTTTCTTAACTCCTTTTATCAAAATTTCCCGTTTTCGTATGATTCTTTTAGGACCGACACATAAAAGTTAAAATCGTAACATGATGGTTTCTTAAATGTTGAAATTGTGTAATGTAGTTTTTAAATAACTTTAGGGTCCGTTTGTTTGGTAGATTGGATTTGGAGTTGAGTTTAAAGCCTAATATATGTTTTGTGGTATCAATGTGTGGATGCCAATTGTTTTTTTTTTTTTTTGTTTTTTTCTTATACTTTTAAAAAAATATAATTTTTTTTGTTTTATACTTAATTAAGATGATTCTTCTTTTATTGTGTTCATAATGATAAAAAAGAATAAATCAAGCTTCATATTGTCTAATAAAAATATGTTATGAATACTAACATTTTGTTAGATTTGTTAGTAAATCAATTAACTTTTTCCACTATATATCTAAATATAAATTCAAATTTTTCCATGTTTTGGTTAACATTTTAACTGCATATTCAAATGTTAATTCGAATAGTAATTCAAATCATACAACTAAATTAAAAAGATTCAAATCAACATAACTCGAATCTATGAAGCAAAGTTTCTTGTTCTTAACATCCATGAACATTAAAGACGCTTAACATAGTCTTTGGATGACTAGTATATTTGAAAATTTCAATTTCAACTAAAATTTTTTATTGTTAAAGTGTAAAACTTTTATATGTTATAATATTTTTAACCAAGATTAATTCAAACCATACTTTTCAAAGATCTCATAAACTTTTTTAGTGTCATGTCAATCGAATATTGATGTTGCTCATAATTATGGCCATTTTACATTTTCCCTTGTACATGTACGTATATTATTTTGGTATGATTTTTTCTAACATTCAAGAATATATGAATTACAAATAGAGATATTGTGTTAAAAAAATTCCAAAAGAAAATATGAAAATAATAATGATTCTAATAGTATCAACAAGAGTTTTTTTTTAATGGTAGATCATTATATGAATTGTATGATCACCATTCTTGATGCGTGTTTCTCAATGCAACATTTAATAAAATTAACTTAAAATCACATAATTTAAAAAAAAAAATTGATGATTCAAAAAAATGCCATGACGAGAGCAGTGTCATGTTGAGAAGTTATTTTTTATATATTTACCCAAGATCCTCATAATGTTGACAAGAAAATTTTAAAAGTCAAATTATGGGTTTTTGAACGTTATATTATATTAAAATAAAAGAAATATACAGATTTTGATCGAATATTGGTGATTGTAATTTATATGTCTTTGATAGTCCAAAATATTGTACAGTATCAAGTATAGTAATTTCATGCACTCCTACCATAAAAATCTCCAATAATATAAAATAAAATGATGAACACAATTAAAGTTTGGTAAAACAAATAGAGTTCAATTAAGTTTTTTTTTCTTTTTTTTTTTTCGCGACAAGGCTGATCGTTGGTTCCAGTGGCTTCTTTTTGCTGGAGAATTAACGTCCCTGAATGTAATATATAATTATGTAACCAAAGCTGATGTTATAAGATGTTTGAAAGACTAGTTTAAACCATCGATTTAAGTTTAAAAACTGTAGTATATGAGAGCTTTAGTAGCTTTTTACTATAGCATACGAAAGCTTTACACTGCATAGAATTTCAACAATTAGTTTGAACTATTCTTCTAAACATGCTATTAGACTATCCAGTGCTACTTCTGTTGAGAGAAAATACATATTTAATTTGACACAAGCACCTTTAGATTCTAATATTTTGATTATCTTACAAAAAGATTTGAGAGAACATATTTTAGTGACATAAAGTCTAATCTAGAGAGAGAAGTAAATTTGTGAAATGAGCTCCCCTAAAATCAGAGACTCAGAAATCTATTATTTATGTGCTCAAGTAGCTACAATTGCTAATTACGATTAACCACAGTCTAGTTACAATTTACCATAGTTCCAATACTATCTTCCTTACAAGAATTCTCCCTTTCTTCTTTTGATTCGATTCCTCTCCCGCACTTATCCTTTATCCCTAATCCAATGCCTTGCAAAATCTCCATTGAACATGAAATAAGTCTCTAAACTCCAATTTATCTTTAGAACAAAGGTAAAGAATATAAATGTTAACAGGTTAGGTAAAGAGATAATGTGGTTAGCCAAATAAAAGGTCCACATAAAAAGTTAAGCTTGGCTTACTAGCAAGGATGTTATCTTGGAAATATTAATCGAGGCTTTGGCTAATTTGGCCATGGTACTAAGAAACGTAGTGCCTTAATCCTTTTTCAAGCGATGCTTGATCAATCATTCACCTTGAAAGACCTCCTAGAAAGTTTTAACATTCAACCTTGATAAGTCAAAATTAAGGTGAAAATTAATATCAAGATATAAGAATCTACTTAATCTAACATGTGCGTCCCATTACCAAATAACATAGCTATGTGCATAAAGTGTGAATATGATTAGGATAGAAACATATTAACAAAAGAATGACTTCAAAATTCAACATAACACCCACAATCAATCAAAGCCATAAAAATTAATGCTCATTTTTCATCAATGAATTTGGAAGGTATCCTAAGGCTCAAGAAAGACACAAAAACCTAAACTAAAATGAAAAATTTTACGAAAAATTTTGCAATTTGATCGTTTTTTTAACAAGAAAACAAAAACTAAGTCCTAGATCCTTTCTCCTACAATTAATTCTTACATTGTCCTCAATGTAATACTAAGCATAGAAAAAACGTGAAAAACAAACAAAACAATAAAAGCAACAAAAATAATAAAAATATAAAAACAAACAAACACTACCTTTAACTTCAAAGCCAGAAGGTTGATTTATGTAAATAGTTTCATCCAAATCACTATGTAAGAACGCAGTTTTTACATCCATTTAATCTAACTCCCAATCAAATTGCACTACTAAAGATAGAATAGTCCTTATAGTTTTATATTTTATAACAGGTGAAAAAATCTCAATGAAATCTACACCTTGTAAAGCCTTTTGCAACTAATCTAGCTTTATACCTATTTGGTTCTTTAGGAGTGGACCCTTCTTTTATTTTAAAAATCCATTTACAATAAACAGTTCTCTGTTTCTCAAGTTTGTTAACTAAGACCTATGTTTTGTTCTTTACCAATGAGTCAATTTTCTCTTTCATAGCCAGCTTCCATTCCTTTGATCTTTTACTCTTAACTGCCTCTAAAAGAGTTTTAGGTTCAGTATTTTCCAAAACCTCAGCAGTATTAAGAACATAAGCAATTAAATTTCCTCCTTCATACCTACTATGAGGTGTTACCAATTTTCTTTGTCGATCTCTTGCTAATTGGTAATTAGTGAGGTCTTGGTTTGTTGCATCTTGTTGATCCTTACTTTCATCATTAGTTGGAACTTCAGCTACCGATTGGTTACTATTAGAGATTTCTATCATGTTTTCCTAGTCATAAGGTAGGCCTTCAGGATTAGCTAGCTGCTCCACCTCAAACTGAATTTGTTGTGGGGCCCTAGGTTGTTCATCTACATCATCAAAAGAAACAGTAGTATCTTTGTCCTTAAGGCATGTCATTTGCATTAAATATAACATCCCTACTAATAATGATTTTATATTTAGGACCCTCTTTAACATTAAGTCTATACCCCTTTACTCCTTCAAGATAGCCTAGAAAAATACACCTTATTGACCTAGGATCCAGTTTTTCTTCTCTTTAGTGTGCATAAACTGCACTAGCAAATATCCTCAAATGATCAAGCTTAGGTGGTCTTAGTCCAAATTTCCTTTGGGGTTCTTAAACCTATCAGTTTACATGGACTTCTATTTACCAAATAACATACTGTGTTAACAACCTCCCCCTAGATGCTTTTACTAAGACCAACCCTAAATAATGTGCACCTAATTCTTTCCATCAGGGTTCTATTCATCTTTTTAGCTACCCATTCTGCTGGAGTGTTTTCCTAACTGTTCTATGTCTTAAAATACCCAAATCAGCACAAAATTTGTTTAGTAAACTCCTCATGGAAAAATTCTAACCCATTATCAATTCTTAATGCCTTTAATTTTGTATTTTTTTGGTTTTCTACTAAGGCCTTCCATTGTTTGAACTTATTAAAGCACTTATCCTTAGTTTTTAACAAATACTGCAAGGTGGAATCTATACCTCAATGTGAATCTTGTTTGGAGGGTAAAATGACCAAAAGACCATTCGGGTCTAAGGGCAATAGGGCTAAAGGGGTTCTAGAACTTGTGCATAGTGATTTTATGAACTCGTGAACATCTGAGCACGAGGAAGGTCTGAGTACTTCATCATTTTTATTGACGATTACTTAAAGTATTGGTATGTGTACCTGATGCATCACAAAAGCGAAACTTTTGACAAGTTTAGGGAGTTTCAGGCTAAAGTGGAAAAGCAATTAGGTAGACCCAAAAAGGCACTTCAATTAGATCAAGGTGGAGAATACCTTTCTGATGAGTTATTGAGACACTTATTAGAGAGTGGGATTTTATCCCATTTGACTGCGTCGGGCACTCTGTAGCAGAATGGCGTAGTGAAGAGAAGGAATAGGACTTTATTGGATATAGTCAGGTCCATGATGAGTTATTCATCATTGCCTTTATTCTTTTAGGGATATGCACTACAAACCGTATGTTATCTTTTGAACAATGTGCCTTCAAAATCGATCCCTAAAACTCCTCACGAGTTGTGGATGAGCAGGAAGACATCCTTAAACCATATTCGCATATGGGGATGTCCGGCTCATGTCCTGTTTAAGGAAGCGAATAAGTTGGAAGCATGTTTGAAAGTTTACGTGTTTGTAGGATATTCAAAAGGGACTAAAGGGGGTTATTTCCATAACCCAAAGGAAAATAAAGTCGTGGTTTCAACGAATGCAACTTTCCTTGAGGAGAGTTACATGGACGACTTTAAGCTTCGAAGCAAAGTGGTGCTTGAGGAGTTAAGGAGTGATCGAATCACTCCGAAGGTTCCGAATGAAACCATTTCGATTAGTGTAGAGAAGCCAAGCGAACCTGAACAACAACTTAAGGAGCTTTGATGTAGTGGGAGGATCCGGTGTCAACCTGAGAGCTATATGTTCAATGGGAAGGCCTTCTTTGCTGAACCAGATGAACATGACAGGGATCCTTATATTTACACAGAGGCTATGAGGATGTTGATTCAAAACTCTGGACAGAGGCCATGAACACAGAGATGAAGTCTATGGAGACAAATCAGGTCTGGGAGCTTGTGGATCTTCCCAAAGGGGTAAAACCCATAGGGTGTAAGTGGATCTGCAAAAGGAAAAGAGGAATGGATAGAAAGGTCGAAACCTTTAAGGCTAGACTAGTAGCTAAGGGTTGCACGCAAAAGGAAGGAATCGATTACGAGAAAACCTTTTCGCCTATAGCCATGCTTAAGTCCATCCAGATTCTCTTGTCTATAGCTGCTGCTCTCGACTACGAGATTTGGCATATGGATGTCAAGACGGCTTTTCTTAATGGCTAGTTTGATGAGTCTATTTATATGGAACAACCAGATGGGTTCAAGGTCAAGGGTCAAGAAGGTAAGGTTTGTAAGCTGCTAAAGTCAATTTATGGACTTAAGCAGGCTTCCCATTCTTGGAACATAAGATTTGATCAAGTGATCAAGACTTAAGGGTTCGAATAAAATGTGGATGAGCCATGTGTTTATAAACACATTGAAGATGGGAAGGTGGTTTTTCCGCTGCTCTATGTAGATGACATTCTGCTAATTGGCAATGATATTGGGGCATTGTCATAGGTCAGATTATGGTTGACCAAGCGGTTTGACAAGGTTAGATTATAGCTTTGTCACAAGCCAGCTACATAGAAAAAATTCTCAAGAGGTTTGCAATGCAGGATTCCAAGAAAGGTGGGCAACCATCTAGGTTTGGAATTACTCTTTCTAAGAAAGACTCTCCAAAGTCAAATGAAGAAAAAGAATACATAAAAAAGGTGCCTTATGCTTCAGCAGTGGGTAGTCTCATGTATGCCATGCTTTGCACACGATTGGATATTTGTTATGCAGTCGGGATTGTAAGTCGATTTCAGGAGGATCTAGGACTGAACCATTAGGTTACGGTTAAGCATATTTTCAAGTACCTGAGAAGGACTCTAGGATATATTGACTCGAATTTTCAATCCTGTCTGGATTCGAGGAGATCGACTTCTGGGTTTGTGTTTACTCCAAGTGACGGTGCCATCAGTTGGAGAAGTCTGAAGCAAGATAGCACTTCAGATTCAACGATGGAGGCCGAGTATGAGGCAGCTACTGATGCTTCAAAAGAGGCAGTGTGGCTCCACAAGTTCCTTGGGGATCTTAAGGTAGTTCTTGGTATGGAAAATGCGGTATCACTATACCATGATAACAGTGCGGCAGTAGCTAATGCTAAGGAACCAAGATTTCACAAGAAGAGTAAGCATATTGATCGAAAGTATCATGTAATAAAGGACTTCGTAGAGGGTGGGCATGTCACAGTGTGCAAAATTACGTCAGAGGATAATTTAACTGATCCATTCACAAAGACACTTACTGAGAGAGTCTTCGAGAGGCATGTGGAAGCTGTAGGGATGCGAGATTTTTCATATTTACTCACTTGGTACAAGTGGGAGATTGTTAGACATGTATGCCCTAAGGAGCAAAAATGTAATAAGTTTTTGGAGACATTTTTATCAATAAAGAATTCATTTATTATTTATATACCAAATCTTATCCTCTTTATGTTCATATTTGTTGAATGTATGTTAAGCAAACAATAGTCTGAAACTGTCGATCTAAACCTTTAAGAATTGGACATATGATGGATAGATTATGCAAAAGACACGATTCTTAAGGTGACGGCCTAAATCATAAGATCCGCAATCGAGGGAACAAATTTGGGCTCTTTATTCATGTAAAGATTGTTATGTTGTCTACATCCCTATTAGGAGATGGTTTGTCTTGGCCATCGGATGTGGACTCCATGAATAGAAACATTGGCACGTTGACATAAGTGACGATGTGTTGGATCAGGACATAAAGTGAATTGATTTGGATTAATAATTCTGTCTTGGCAAATTAATTCACTTTAGACAATCATTTGTATTGTATCTTAATCCTGAGATGAATAGTGGGCTGTTGTCTTGACTTGTGTCTTTTTATGTACCAAAGGGTGACACCTACATTTTAATAGTGGTATGCATGCCAGTATGTTGGAGGCATGACTCTTGATAGTGTAGACTTTTTATTCATAGATATGGAATCCATAGCTTCTCTTTAAGAGTAGTGATATCCTCTTATATGCGTTATCCTATAATTGGAAAACTAGAGTGCTCAACCATTTGAATACATAGGTGTAACTGAATGGTATACTGTCTTCGGATGGTAAGTTTTCCGATGGTGAGATAATAGAACATAAGAAAAAAATAATCAAGAAGGTAAGATTAGAACTAGTCGTTAAGCCGATTATGGATAATCTTATGGGGATATGATACACTATGATATGTCATGAAAACTTGGCTATACGGACTTCGTAATCCTATAGAGTTCGAGAGTGCAACTCCAAGCTTTTAGTGGAGTAGCGTTGGAGTTCATAATTATGAAATGTATATCTGGTATATTGGGTTTCATAATTATCGGGAGCTTGAACTATATAGGTCCATTTGGTCCCTTTTGCTAGCTCATAAAATCTTGTAACAATACGGCCTGCTTTTCTAATAATTGGTGACTTATGTCAGATTTATTAGATTGGTTGAAATTTAGAAGAATCAAATAATTCATATCTATTTATCAGTTGAATTAATTTTGTGACAAAATTAATTCAAGATAAACTTGTTGAATTATTAGGATCGGATAATTCTTGTCTGTTTATTAGTTGATCTAATTTTAAATAAATTAAATCAAGATAAACTTGTAGAATTATTGGGAATCTATTTATTATCCTAGAGATTATCTAGATAAAGTTTTTTTGATTAGATAACTTCTCTATTGGGATATTTGAATTAAAACTAAGGCTTTATCTTATGGAATCTCAAGTGGAAAATAAAAGATTCGCTGAGATTTTTTTTCGACAATTTGGCCAAGTTTGGCCTACCAATGGGGCAAGTTCGGCCTACCTATTAGACAAATTGGCCTACTTATGCATGAAATAAAAATCACGCGTTTTTACGTAGATTTCATCCGATATTGATCCAAATTTGATTCTAATTTGAATTTTTGAGACCTTATCTGATAAGGACTAACTCTAGACCCAACCTCTATAAATAGGGAGTGAGTCTCATAAGTTATTTAGATCAATTAAGAGATTAAGAGTGAAACTCTGATAGTGAGATTCTAAAACTCCTTGAGAGCTCTTGTTCACAAATCACGAACACTAGCTTTGGGTTCTCTCAATTGGTTGGAAGGAGAGTTACCTAGTGAAGAGCTGTACGTGTAAGCCCACACTAACTCTGATCGTGGATAGAGAATTGCAAAGAAAACTAGTAGGTTAAGGCTCTTCTGGAATGTTACTTTTCTTCATGAACTATGGGAGTTCTTCGGCATTACAAGGTTAGTAAGATCTGGTTAATTTATGCACATAGTATGTCAAACTTGTATTTTGAAAAATACTCTGATATAAAATTTTTAAAATTTCACTGCGTACTATTTTTCCAACAGGTACATTTACCGATACATTGAAGACATAACTCTTGATTGATGTAGATATAGGATCTATAGCTCTTTTGGTAGAGTCAATGATATTCTCTTATATGCATTATCCTATAATTGAAACACTAGAGTGCCCAACCATTTGGATAAATACGCATAACTGAATGGTATACTATTATGAATAGTAAGTATTCCAATGGTGAGATAATGGAACGTAAGATAAAAATAATCGAGAAGGTAAAAAAGAATTTATCCTTAAGCTAATTATAAAAATCCTATAGGGATGTGGCACATTATGATATGCCATAGATGGTTAGCTTATTGGAGCTTTGTAATTTTATACAGTTCAAGAGTGCTACTCTAAGCTATTAGTGGAGTAGCATTGGAGTTGATAATTATTGAAATATGTATTTGGGATGTGTTATTTTATAATTATAGGAGCTTGATCTATATATATCCATCAGGTCCCCTTTGTTGGCTCATAATAAATCCTATAATAATACCGCGTATTTTTCCTACATATTAGAGACTTATGTTATTCATTATATTGTTCAACATCAAGAATCTTAGCTCTAAATATTCTCAAGTGGATGGAAGGAGAGTCATCGAAGGAAAAGCTTTATAACCTATGACCACCCACACTCTGATCGTAGATAGAGAATAGCAAAGAAGACCAGTTAGTTAAGGCTATTTTGGAACGTTATTCTCTTCACAAATTTTTGCTGCTTTCGATATACAAAAGAGTTATGTAAGATCTATCATTAATTCATGCATTTAGCATGTCAAACTTGTTATTTGAAATATACTCTGATTTAAAATTTTTAAAATTCCATATTTGTTTTCCAATAATTGGTATCAGAGCTTGGTTTTTACATTGATTTTACAGGTTTATGATCATGCTATATACACAAATTATATGATCTTTTTCTCTCATATGCTTGAATTTATTTTTTTAGAGATTGTTACTCTAGAGTTTCTATATAATTTAATGTTGTCATAAGATTATGTGATAAAAGTTTATTAATTAAGTATGGTTAACTAAATTTCTATTTATTATTTTAATTAATTAATTTATGCTGGTTATGGTTCCTTAGATGTTAGAATGTATTTTTAGGTTTTTCATATAATTAGATAATGGTCTATCATTAGTGTCTAGGATTTATTATTTTAATTTGTAAAATTTGCATTAAAATAATTATTCTAAAGGAAGGCGGATCTAGAAGATGGAGATAATTGGAGTTCTATAATTTTTCTATGTTTATAAATTTTTATGTTTTTGAATTGTTGAAAATAAAATTAAAAACTGCTTAAAATAATTTTTTTCAAAATTTTTGGAAAACACTAATTTAGCACCAGTTAGTAGGCTGATCTCCTAGTTTGGTAGGCTAGTAGCAGGGCAAAACAGTTTTCAAAAAAAGTGAGTTTTTTGGTGTAGTGTTTTATTTTGTTTTTGAGATAATTTTAAGAAACATTGCATTTTATGATGACCAGAAAATAAACCTTGTTAATCTATAAGAGATTGACAAATAGAAAATAGATGCCACATGAAGAAGGATACAACAAGAAGATATAAGATGAAGAATCAATAATTTGTTTCAATTGATCTTTTGTAATCTTTATTTTTCTTTTCTCTAGGATGGAACCATAATATTACGATGAAGCCCAATTGGCTCTTCCTTTCTTCAGTTGATGAAATTTAGATCTTCTCATGATTTCTTCATACTTGAAGAAGCCAAGAGTTCTCTACTGTTTGAATACAGAGCCAAATTGGCTATTCTTTTAGACCTCTTACAAAGCAAATGTGCCAGAGAAGAAGAAAGACCTTCTGAAAAATATGTTGATAGTTCTGAGTCTGCTCTGGAGGATGTGAGAGGTTCTGTAATGCCCAATTAATTCAAAATTAGCTAGTAATAAACATCTTGTATATCTATGCATTTAGCAAACACACAATATTGAATTATGAACATATAGAAAAGTATATCTTGGCAAGCATAAGTATTTATTATTTTTAAGACTGAATCATGCATAAACATGCTTATATTTATTGAATATGATATTGAATTATTAATGTATGATATAGCTTGTTCTTGAAATTCTAAGTGCAATAAAAAACTTGGTTTCTCATTTAAGGAAGATCGATGTACTAAACAGTTTGGAAATGGATTGCAATGAGTTTTGCCATGTTAAATGCATTCTAAATTGATTATTTGCCTATTTATTCCTTTGAAATAGTTAGATTTTGATTAGAATTGAGCGTATGTAAAACACTGCAATTTAATTGATTTATTAACAAAATTATAGCAAATTAATTGGCACTTGTTTGTACTTGATTTAATCGGCTAATTATAAATTGAAATCTCTTACTTAGCACCCTCTTCATATGTCAGATCTTGAAAAAAACTTCCTCCTTTCTCTCACCTCCTTTGAATAAGTCAAATGATCTATAAAACTTCATTTTTTGCTTCTCACCTTCTCTAGCAACCCAAAATTTCATCCAACACCTTTTCCCAATTCTTTCTCTCCATTTTCCAAGTCCTCTAGCTCATAAAAGCTGAAGCAAGACCAATAAAAACTCGGATTACATAAAATGGACTAAGTTCCCACCATTTTAAGCTTGAAAATCAAGCATTTTGACCTTGCAATAGAACCCTAAATTGAAGTCCTATAAGGTAACATCTATATTTATGTTTCTTATATGAAATGAAGTTATTTTATGCTATATATGATTATAGATTTGGAGAAACTAAGGATAAGATAGATTTGAGCTTAGATTATTTTAGTTGAACTAGATTTCCTTTTCATTGAAATTTGATTAGTATTTTATTATTATTGTGTCTATCTTGCTTATTGAATATTTTAAATTTTCTTTCTATGATTAAGAACGATTAATGGTCAGAATTACATCCAACTTATGATTGGATCAAATTTAGGTCAAGTTGAATCTTTCTTGGCTTTCCAATAACTTGTTCATATGGTGAACACTTCTTATGATTTTAGTTGCGGCCTTATTGATATTAAATATTTGATATTTTTAATGAAATAAAGAATCTTGATTTGGTCAAAAGTGATGTGACTATTATAAACTTTCATATTCCTAGTTCATCTTTAGTGTTATGTTAGAAACCTCATTGTTATATATTCACGATAATAAATTTATCATAGTAAAACATGTGACTTTATATCTGTTTATTCAAACATATTGTATGATTGAGAATATGCAAAATTATTAAGAATGTTCACACTATTTTAGGCTATGTTCAATGTTGCTCCTGTTGGAATTAAAATATGAAATGTAGCGGAAGTAACAGATCGTTGACAAACAAAAATTTTCTAAAAACTTTGTTCATCGGGAATAGATATATAATTTTAATTAATAATAGAAAGCTTTAGGAATTTTACTAACCTTTTAAAGACTATCAAGGTATCGAGCTTTCCTCTTTGACACCACGATCTTCCAATTCAGGCCTCTACACCAATGGAAAGATGAGTGGGCGTCAAACTGTAAAAATAAATTTTCCTCACACTTTTCTGAATCTGCTATGTACTCAACACATGAGATAGCAGACCTTTTTTTTTAGAGAAGAACTCTTAGTTTTTCTCTCTGAGTATTTTGCAAAAGTTACATAAATAAAAAAATTCTTGAGATAACTATTATCTCTTCCTTTCTATATCTGAGCCATTAGTAATTATTTTTAATTAATTTTAAATCTAAAATAACCACTATATCAAATATATGGAGAAATGATATATTTTGCATGATTATAACATTTTTCCTTTCCGTTTTTATTCTAAAAATGAATCAAACAAAATGTTTAACTTTTTAATATATATATATATATATAAAAGTTAAAGTTTACGTAAAGTAAACTTCCTCTTTTTTTTATTTTTTTGTGGTTTGTAAACGAATCACGTTTGACGTGATTCCTTATATATATATATATATATATATATTTATATAAAGTAAAAACGTGAAAATGTTTTCATGTAACTTTACGTTTCCTCTCTTTTTTTTGTCTTATATTAATATATATATATATTAATATATTATAAAATCTTATATATAAAAAGATTTAGTTCAAAACCATATATATATATATATATATTTATATCTAAATCTAAATTCAAAAATAAATCACATTTACTTAAGAATAGATTTTAAAAATAATCAATTAATTAATTAACTAATGCTTAGTTAAATGTGATAACATTTATCACATTATATTATATGTCACATAGAACATTTTTCGGTGTCACATTAATAATTCAAGTGTGAAATAATTAATTCAGAATTCAATAATTTCAAACTAAATATGTATAATTCATTCTATGCATAAATCCAATATAGTGTTATAGATGTGGTATTGAAAACCTATGGACCTATAATCCAAGCTCCAATAAATTTGAAAGTTAATTAAATCTTTAGTTAATGTGGCAAATTTATTAGTTTTAATGTTACTCTACTAAAAACCTGAAACTAAACTCTTGAGATTATAGTAAAATTACTCAAAGAAAATTAGCGAGTAGTCCATTGATATAATCAGTACATATAAGTCAGTCCTCCATAAATAGTTCATAATAAGGCTAGGTTCAATTTCTGTTTACTTCTCTTATTATATCTTTATCCTTGAGTTCTAATAATTCTCTAATGAACAGTTAATTCATAATCTTATTATGAACAAGCGCTCTATTGTTCAAACCTTGAATTATCACTCAAGAGAACTATTTTTCTAACTTCCATAGGGAAGGAATGGATTCTATATTTGTATAATATTATTCTCAGCCATTTATTACATTATGTTTCCAAGATGCTAAGTTATGATCTGTGCTAAAACAAATCTTACCAAGCAAATCAAAAAACATAATGTCATAAACAGGAGTTTAATAAATACTCCGGATTAAGACTATCAAATATATGATTATTATAGTGATAAATTTAAATACTCTATTTGTAACGGATGATTATTAGAGATTCATAATTTATCTGGTCCAGTTCTATATAATCTCATTATATAAAGTACATCCAATCTAATGTCTTTACGTTAATAGTCCAAATAATGACTATTTCATTCTAAATGAGATTGGACCGTACTTGTAATATTTAATTAAAGATCCCAAACTTCAATTAATTATTATGGACTATTTAGATTATTATCTATAAATTTTATTCCTAAGCATATAACACTTATACGCTAAATTTATAGTCACATAAATAATCAT